>JAIUJO010002648.1:35000-40000 GCA_023846275.1 Vanilla planifolia
AGAAGAAGAAAAAGATACAAAAGAAGAAGAAGAAGAAGAAAAGAAGTAGAAGAGTAAGGAAGAAGTGGAAGGAGAAGGGGAAGAAGAAAAAGATGTAGAAGACGAAAAAGAAGGAGAAGAAGAAGAAGAAGAATTAGAAGAAGTATCGAAAGCAATAGATGAAGAAGAAGGAGAAGAACCAAAAGAAGAAGAAAAAGAAGGCAAAGAAGTAGAAGACGAAGAAAATAAAGAAGAAGAATATGAAAAAGAAGAAGAAGAGGAAGTAGTAGTAGAAGAAGAAAATAAAGAATAAGAAGTAGAAGAAGAAGAAGAAGAAGAAGGAAAAGAAGGGCAAAAGAAGAAGAAGTCGAACAAGAGCAAGAAGAAGAGAAAAAGGAAGGAGGAAGAGGTAGAAGAAGATGCAAAAGAAGAAGAAAAACAAGTTGAAGTAGTAGTAGTAGCACTAGTAGTGGAAGAAGAAGAAGAAGAAGAAGAAGAAAAAGAAGAAGAAGAAAAAGAAGAAGAAGAGGAAGGAGAAGAAGAAGAGGAAGTATAAGAATAAAAATAAGAATAAGAAGAAAAAGAAGTTGAAGAATAAATAGAGGAGGAAGAAGTTGAATTAGTAGAATAAGAAGAAGAAGATGAATTAATAGAAAGAAGAAGTAGAAGAATTGGAAGAAATAGAAGAAGTAGAAAAAGAAGAAGTATAAGAAGAGGAAAAAGAACAAGAAGAGGAGTAGAAGGAAGAAGAAGAAGAAGTACAAGAACATGAAGAAGGAGAAGAAGAAGAAGAAGAAGAAGGAGAAGAAAAAGGTGAAGAAGAAGTGGAAGAGGAAGAAAAAGATGAAGATGAAGAAATATTGGAAGAAGTAGTACAAGAAGAAGTAGAACAAGAAGTAGGACAAGAAGAAGAAAAAGAAGAAGAAGAAGAAGAAGAAGAAGTAGAAGAAGATGAAAAAGTAGAAGAAGAAGAGGAAGTAGAAGAAGAAGAAGAAGAAGGAGAAGAAGAAGATGAGGAAGGAGGAGGAGAAGAAGAAGAAAAAGAGCAAAAAGAAGTAGAAGAAGAAGAAGAAGAACAAAAAGAAGAAAAAGAAGGAAGAAGAGGAAGAAGAAGTGGAAGAAGAAGAAAAAAGAAGAAGAAAGGTAGAAGAAGATGATGAAGAAGAAGAGAAAGAAGAATAGGAGGAGGAGGAGGAGGAGAAGGAGGTGGAAAAGAGGAAGAAGAAAAAGTGGAGGAAAAAGAAGAAGAATAAGAAGAAGAAGAAACAGATAAATAAAATGAAGAAGAAGAAGAAGAAAGTCAAGAAGAAAAAAAAGAAGAGGAAGAAGAAGAAGTAGAAGAAACTGATGAAGAAGAAGAAGAAGAAGAAAAAGAAGAAGTCAAAGAAGATGATGAAGAAGAATAAGATGAATAAGAAAAACAACAAGATGATGAAGAAGAAGTAGAGGAAGGAGGAAGAGGAAGAATAAGAGGAATTCAAAGAATAGGTAGAAGAAGAGGTGGAGGAAGAAGAAGAAGTAGAGAAAGAAGAAGTAGAAGAAGAAGAAGGAGAAGAACAAAGAGTGGAAGAACAAGAAGAAAAAGGAGCAGAAGAAGTAGAAAAAGAAGAAGAAGAAGAAAAAGAAGAAAAAAAAGAAGAAACTAAAGAATATGATGGAAAAAAAGAAGAAGAAGAGTAAGAAATACAAGGAAGACCTGGATGAAGAACAACAAGTGGAAGAAGATGAGGAAGATGAAGAAGAAGAAGTATTAAAAGAAGTAGTAGAAGAAGAAGAAGAAGAGGAAAAGAAGAAGAAAAAGATATACAAGAAGAACAAGAAGAAGATGAAGATAAAGAAGAAGAAGTAGAAGAATAAGAAAAAGGAGAAGAAGAATAAGTAGAAGAAGAAGAAGGACAAGAAGAGGATGAAGAAGAAGTAAAAGAAGAAGAATAATAAGAAAAACAGAAAGAAGAAGAATAAGAAGAACAATAGGAAAAAAAGTAGAAGAAGAAGAGGAAGAAGAAGAAGAAGAAGAAGAAGAAGAAGAAGTAGAAGAAGAAGAAGAAAAAGAGAAGAAGAAGAAGAAGATGATGAAGAAGAAGATGAAGAAAAAGAAGAAGAAAAATAAGATGAAGAAGAAGAAAATGATGAAGATGAAGAAGTAGAGGAAGAAGAAGAAGAAAAAAAAGAAAAACAAGAAGAAGAAGAAGAAAAGAAGAAGAAAAATAAGAAGTGGAAGGAGAAGAGGATGAAGAAAAAGATGTAGAAGATGAAAAATGAGAAAAAGAAGAAGAATTAGAAGAAATATGGGAAGTAGTAGAAGAAGAAGAAGAATATGACGAAGAAGAAGGAGATGAAACTGAAGAAAAAGAATGTGAAGAAGAAGAAGAGGAAGAAGTAGTTGTAGAAGAAAAAAAATAAAGAATAAGAAGAAGAAAAAGAAGAAGAAAAACAAGGGCAAAAGATGAAAAATTTGAAGAAGGGGATGAAGAAGAAAAAAACGAAGGTACAAGAGGAAGAAGAAGAAGAAAAAGAAGAATTTTAAGTAGTAGTAGTAGATGTGGAAGAAGAAGAATAAGAAGAAGAAGAAGAAGAAAAAGATGAAGAGGAAAAAGAAGAAGGGGAAGTAGAAGAATAAGAAGAGGAAGAATAAGAATAAGAATAAGAAGAAGTAGAAGAAGAAGAAGATCATGATGAAGAAGAAAAAGAAGAGGAAGAAGATGAATTAGTAGAAAGAAGAAGAAGAAGAAGAAGAAGAATATGAAGAAATGGAAGAAGAGGAAGAAGAAGAGAAGGACAGGAAGAGGAGTAGAAGGAAGAAGAAGAAGAAGAACATGAAGAAGGAGAAGAAGGAGAAGAAAAAGAAGGAGAAGAAAAAGATGAAGATGAAGAAATATTGGAAGAAGAAGAGAAGGAGAAAGGAGGAGGAGGAGGACAAGAGGAAGAAGAAGAAGAAGATGATGAAGAAGTAGAAGATGAAGAAGAAGAAGTAGAAGAAGAAGAAAAAGAAGAAGAAGGAAGAAGGAGAGGAAGAAGAAGAAAATCAAAAGTAGAAGAAGAACAAGAAGAAAAGAAGTAGAAGCAGAAGGAGAAGAAGAAGAGGAAGAAGAATAGCAAAAGGAGGCGGAGAAAGTGGAGGAAAGAAGAAGAAGAAGAAATGATGAAAAAGAAGCAGAACAAAAATAAGAAGAAGATATAGATAAAGAAAAAGATGAAGAAGAAAGTTTAGAAGAAGAAGAAGAAGAAGAAGAAGAAGAAGAGGAAAAAGTAGAAGTAGAAGAAAATGATGAAGAAGAAGAGCAAGAAGAAGAAGGAGAAGAAGAAAAAAAAGATGAAGGAGAAGACGATGAAGAAGAAGAAGAAGAAGAAGAGGAAGGAAGACGAGGTAGAATAAGAAGAATTCGAAGAAGAGGTGGAAGAAGAAGTAGAAGAAGAAGAAGAGAAGAAGTAATTGTAGAGTAAGAAGTGGATTGAGAAGAAGAAGAAGAAGAAGAAGAAGAGTAAGAAAGAGAAGGAAGTCGAAGAGGAAGAATAAGAAGAGGAAGTGGAAGTTGAGGAAGATGAAGAAGAAGAAGAAGAAGACATGTTAGAAGAAGTAGAAGAAGAATAAGAAGAGGAAGAAGAAGAAGCGGAAGAAGAAAAAAATGAAGATGTAGGAGAAGAATAAGTTAGAAGAAAGAAGAGGTTGAAGAAGATGAAGAAGAAAAAGAAGAAAATGTTGTAGAAGAAAGAAAGAAGAATTAAAGAAGTAGAAGAAGAATAAGAAGGAGATGAAGAAGAAGAAGAAAACGATAAAGAAGAAGAAGAAGAAGAAGAAGAAGAAATGAAGAAGAAGAGTAATGAAGAAGAGGAAGGATAAGATGAAGAAGAAGAAGAACAAGAAGAAGAAGAAGAAGAAGATAAAGAAGTAGAAGTAGAAGAAGATGAAGGAGAAGAAAAATATAAAGAAGAAGAAGAAGAAGAAGAAGACAAGGATGAAAAAAGGGAAGAAGAAGAAGAATTAAGGAGAAGTAGGAAAAGAAGATGAAGAAGAAGAACAATAAAAAGAGAAGAAGAAGTAGAAGAAGAAGAAGAAGAAGAAGAGAAGGAAGCAAAAGAGAAAGATGAAGAAGAAAAAGTAGTAGAAGAAGAAGAAAAAGAAGAAGAAGAAGAAGAAGAGGAAGAAGAATAACAGGAGGAGGAGAAGGTGGAGGAAAAGAAGAAGAAGAAAAAAGGAAAAAGAAGAAGATGAAGAAGAGGAAGAAGAAGAAGAAGAAAAAGAAGCGGAAGAAAATGATCATGAAGAAGAAGAAGAAGTTGAAGAAGGAGAAGAATGTTGAAGAAGGAGAAGATGTTGAAGAAGAAGAAGAAGAACAAGAGCACGGAAGACGAAGAAGAAGAAGAAGAAGAAGAAGAAGAAGAAGAAGAAGAAGAAGATGAAGAAGAAGGAGAAGGAGAAGAAGAAGGAGAAGAAGAAGAAGAAGAGGAAGAAGAAGAAGAAGAAGAAGAAGAAGCAAATTAAGAAGAAGAGGAAGAAAATGTTTAAGAAGAAGAAGAAGGAAGAAAGAAGAAGAAGAAGAGAAAGAAGAAGAAGAAGAAGAAGAGAAGAAGAGGAAGAAGAAGAAGAAGATGAAGAGAAGAAGAAGAAGAAGAAGAAGAAGAAGAAGAAAAAGAGAAGAAGATGAAGATGAAGAATAAGAAGAAGAAGAGGAAGAAGAAGAAGAAGAAGAAGACAAAGTTGAGAAAGAAGTGGAGGAGGAAGAAGAGGAGGAGGAAGAGGAGGAGGAGAAGGAAGAGAAGAAGAAGATGAAGAAAAATAAAAAGATAGACATAAAGAGGAAGAAGAAGAAGAAGAAGAAGAAGACAAGGAATAAAAGAGGAGGAAGAAGAAGATGATGAAGAAGAAGAAGAATTAAAAAAAAGTAGAATAAGCAGAATAAGAAGAAGAAGAAGAGAAGAAGAAGAAGAAGAAGAAGAAGAAGTAGAAGAAGAAGAAGAAGAAGAAGAAGAAGAAGAACAAGAAAAGGAAGAAGAAGAAGAAGAAGAAGAAGAAGAAAGAA
>JAIUJO010002648.1:47500-55999 GCA_023846275.1 Vanilla planifolia
AGAAGAAAAATTATAAGAAGAAGAAGAAAAGAAGAAGAACAAGAAGTAAAGGAAGAAGAGGAAGAAGAAGAAGAAAAAGATGATGATGATGAGGAGGAAGAATAAGAAGAAAAAGAAGAAGAAAAGAAAGAAGTAGAAGATGAAGAGGAAGAAGAAGAAGAAGAAAAGTGGAAGAAGAAGCAGAACAAGAAGACGAAGAAGAAGTAGGGAAAGAAGAAGAAGAAGAAGAAGAAGAAGGAGAGGAAGAAAAAGAAAAAGAACAAGAAGCAGGATGAGTAGAAGAAGAAGAAGAAGAAGTAAGGGATGAAGAACAAATAGAACCAAAGAATAAGAATTAGAAGTAGAAGAAGAAGAAGAAGAAGAAGAAGAACAAGAAGAAGACCAAGAAGAAGAACTGGAAGAGAAAGAAGAAGATGATGATGATGATGAAGAATAAGAAGAAGAAGAAGAAGAAGAGGAAGAAGAAGAAGTTGAAGAAAATGAAGAGAAAAGGAAGAAGAACGAAGTAGTAGAAGAAAAAGAAGAAAAATAAGAAGAAGAAGAAGAAGAAGAAGAAAAGGAAACAGTAGTAGTTGTAGAAGAAGAAGAAGATGACGATGATGATGAAGAAGATGAAGATGAAGAAGAAGAAAAAGAAGTAGAAGAAGAAGAAGAAGGAGAAGAAGAAGAAGAAGAAAAAGGACGAGGAGGAGGAGAAGAAGGGTAAGAAGAAGAAGAACACTAAGAAGAAGAAGAATAAGAGCAAGAAGGAGAAGAAGAAGAAGAAGAAGAAGACGAAGAAGAAGAAGAAGAAGAAGAAGAAAAAGAAGAAGAAATAAAAGAAGAAGAAGAAGGAGAAGAAGTAGTAGAAGGAGAAGAAGAAGAAGATGAAGAAGAAAAAGGAGATGAAGGAAAAGAAGAAGAAGAAGAAGTAGAAGAAGAAGGAGAAGTAAGAGAAGAAAAATAAGGAGGCGAAGAAGAAGAAAAGGGGAAGAGGAAGAAGAAGAAGGAGAAGGAGAAGAAGAAGGAGATGAAGAAGAAGTGGAAGAAGAAGTAGAAGGAGAAGTTGGAGAAGAAGAAGTAGAAGGACAAGTTGGAGAAGAAGAAGAAGAATAAGAAGGAAAACAAGAAGAAGAAGAAGAAGAGGAAGAAGAAGAAGAAGAGGAAGATGAATAAGAAGAAGAAGAAGAAGAAGATGATGATGACGAAAAGAAGGAGAAGAAGAAGAAGAAGAAGGACGTTATGAATATGAAGAATAAGAAGATGTAGAAGAAGAATAAGAAGAAGAAGAACAACAAAAAGAAGAAAAAACAGAAGAAGAAGAAGAAGAAGATGATGATGATGATGAAGAAGGAGAAGGAGAAGTCAAACAAGAAGAGGAAGGCAAAGAAGGAGAATAAGAAGAAAAAGGAAAAGAAGAAGAAGAAGAAGAAGAAGAAGAAGAAGAGGAAGGTGAAGTAGATGAAAAAGAAGAAGAAGAAGAAGAAGAAGAAAAAGAGAGGAATAAGAACAAGAATTAGAAGTAAAATAAGTAGGACAAAGAGAAGAAGAAGGGGAGAAGGATAATGAAGAAGAAGAAGAAGAAGAAGCAGAAAAAATAGAAGAAAAAGAAGAAGAAGAATGACAATAACAAAAAGAAGAAGGACAAGAAGAAGAAGAAGAAGGAGATGAAGTAGGATTGAAAGAAGGAGAATATGATGAAGAAGAAGAAGAAGGAGAAGAACCAGAAAAACAAGAAGTATTAGAAGTAGAAGAATAGGAAAAAGAAGAAAAGGAGAAGAAGAAAAAAGAAGGAGAGGATGATGAAGAAGAAGAAAAAGAAAAAGAAGATGAGAAGAAGACGAAGAAGAAGAAGAAGAAGAAGGAGCAAGGGGAGGAGAAGAAGAAGAAAGAGGTGGATGAGGAGTAGGAGGAGGAGAAGAAGATGAAGAAGAAGAAGAATAATAAGAAGAAAAAGTTGCTGAAGAAGAAGAAGAAGATGAAGAAGAATTAAAAGAAGAAGAAGAAGAAGAAAAAGATATGGAAGAAGTAGAAGAAGAAGAAAAAGAAGAGAAAGAAGATGAAGAAGAACATGAAGAAGAAGGTGAAGAAGAAGTGCAAGAAGAAGAATAAGAAAAGTAGAAGGAGAAGAAGAAGAAGAAGAAGAAGAAGAAGAAGAAAAAGAAAAAGAAGAAGAAAGGGAAGACAAAGAAGAAGATGAAGAAAAAGAAGAAGAAGAAGAATTAGAATAATAATAATAATAATAATGATAATATTTATAATAAGACGAAAAAGTAGAATTAGAAGAAGTTGAAGAGTAACAAATATAACAAAGGGATTGAGAAGGACTAGAAGAAAAAAAAGAAGGGAAAGAAAAAGCAGAAGAGAAAGAAGAAGAAGAAGAAGAAGAAGATGAAGATGAAGAAGCAATAGAAGCATAAGAAGTAGAAGTAGAAGTAGAATAAGATGGAGAAGAAGAAGAAAAAGAAGATGGGGAAAGGGAGAAGAAGAAGAAAAAGAAAAACAAGAACAAGAAGAAGAGGAAGAAAAGTTGAAAAAGAAGAAAAAGAAGAAGAGGAAGAAGAAGACAAGGGAGAGGTAGAAGAAGAAGAAGAAAAAGAAGAAGAAGAAGAAGAAGAAGAAGAAGATAGAGTAGATGAAGAAGAAAAGAAGAGAACGAAGAAGAAGACAAAGAAGAAGAAGAAGAAGAAGGAGAAGAAGAACAACAAGAAGAATGAGAAGAGAACAAGATTTAGTTTTAGAAGAAGAAGAAGAAAAGAAGAAGAAGAAGAAGAAGAAGAAGGAGAAGAAGAAGAACAACAAGAAGAACGAGAAGAGAACAAGAGGTAGTTTTAGAAGAAGAAAAGAAGAAGAAGAAGAAGAAGCAGGGGTAAAAGAAGAAGCAGAAGGAGATGAAGGGGGAGACGAAGAAGAAGAAGAAGAAGAAGAAGAAGAAGAAGAAGAACAAGAGTGAGGAGGAGGAGGAGGAGGAGGAGAAGAAGAAGAAGAAGAGAAAGAAGAAGTTAAAAAGGTGATGTTGATGAAGAAGAAGAAGAAGAAGAAGAAGAGAAGAAGAAGAAGAAGAAGAAGGACAAGAAGAAAAAGGTGAAGAACAAGAAGTACAAGAAAGAGTTGAAGAAGGAGGAGGAGGAGAAGAAGGAGAGGAAGTCAAAGAAGAGGAAGAAGAAGTGGAAGAAGAGGAAGAAGAAGAAGAAAGAGAAGAAGAAGAAGAAGAAGAAGATGAAGAAGAAGTAGAAGATGAAGAAGGAGGAGGAGAAGAAGAAGTGGTAGAAGAAGAAGAAGAAGAGGAAGAAGAAGAAGAAGAAGAAAATGAAGAAGAAAAAATAAAGGGAGAGGAAGATGTAGAAGAAGAAGAACAAGAAAAGGAGGAGAAGAAAAAGAAGAAGAAGAAGGAGAAGAAGAAGAAGAAGATGAAGAAGAAGAAGAAGATGAAAAAGGAGGAAGTGAAGAGAAAGAAGAGGTGGAAGAAGAAGAAGCAGAAGAAGGAGAAGAAAAAGAAAACAAAGAAGAAGAATAAGAAGAAGAAGAAGAAGAAGAAGAAGAGCAGAAGAAGAAGAAGAAGAACAATAGCAAGAAGGAGACGGAGAAAAAGAAGAAGAAGATGAAGAAGAACAAAAAGAAGAAGAAGAAAAGGAAGAAGAAGTAGAAGAAGACAAAAAAGAAGAAGAGAAAGAAGAAGAAGAAGAAAAAGAAAAGAAGAAGAAGGACAAAAAGAAGTAGAAGAAGAAGAAGAAGAAGAAGAAAAGATGAAGAGGAAAAAGAAGAAGAAGAAGAAGAAGAAGAGGAGGATCGTTAAGAGGAAGAAGATGAAGATGAAGTAGAAGAAAAAGAATAATAATAATAATAATAACAACAACAATAATAGTAATAATAATAATGATAATGATAAAAAAAAGTACAAGAAGAAAATGAAGAAATAGGATAAGAAGAAGATGAAGAAGGAGAAGAAGAAGGAGAAGGATAAGAAGTAGAGGAAGTAGAAGTAGAAGAAGAAGAAGGAGAAGGAGAAGAAGAAGAAAAAAGAAAAGGAGGAGAAGAAGAAGAAGTACAAGAAGATGAAGAAGAAGAAGAAAATGTAGAAAAAGAAGAAGAAGAAGAAAAAGAACAACAAGAAGAAGAAGGATAAGAAGGAGAAGATGATGATGAAGAAGAAGAAGAAGAAGATGATGAAGAAGAAGACGAAGAAGAAGATATAAAAGGAGAGGAAGATGAAGAAGAAGAAGAACAAGAAAAGGAGGAGAAGAAGAAAAGAAGAAGAAGGAGGAGAAGAAGAAGAAGAAGAAGAAAAAGGAGGAAATGGAGAGGAGGAATGGAAGGAAGAAGAAGACGCAGCAGAAGAAGAAGAAAAAGAAAACAAAGAAGAAGAATTAGAATAAGAACAAGAAGAAGAAGAGAAGAAGAAGAAGAAGAAGAAGAATAGCAAGAAGTAGAAGAAGAATAATAAGAAGAAGAAGGAGAAGAAGAAGAGGAAGAGGAGAAAGAAGAAGAAGAGGAAGAAGACAAAAAAAAGAAGTGGAAGAAGAAGAAGAAAAAGAAAAAGAAGAAGAAGAAGGACAAGATGTAGAAGAAGAAGAAGAAGAAGAAGAGGAGCAAGAAGAGGAAGAAGATGAAGAAGAAGAAGAAGGAGAAGAATAACAATAATAATAATAATAATAATAATGATAATGATAAAAAAAAAGTAGAAGAAAAAGATGAAGAGATAGAATAAGAAGAAGATGAATGAGGAGGAGAAGAAGAAGAAGAAGAAGAAGAAGAAGTACAAGAAGAAGAAGAAGAAGAAGAAGAAGAAAACGGAGAAGAAGAAGAAGAAGAAGAAGGAGAAGATGAAAGAGGAGCAGAAGAAGAACAATAAGATGAAGATGGCAAAGTAGTAGAAGATGAAGATGAAAAAGAGGTAAAGTAAGAAGAACAGGATGAAGAACTAGAACAAGAAGAAGAGGAACATGAAGACGAAGAAGAAGAAAAAGAAGGGGAAGATGACGAAGAAGAAGAAGAAGAAGAAGGGGAAGAGGACGAAGAAGAGGAAGAAAAAGATGAAGAAGAAGAAGAAGATGAAGAGGAAGAACGAGAAGAAGAGGAAAAAGAAGAAGAAGAAGGAGAAGAAGAAGAAGAAAAAGATGAAGAAGAAAAAGGAGAAGAAGAACAAAAAAGAGAAATAATAGGAGAAAGAAGAAGGGGAGAAAGAAGGTGAAGAAGAACAAAAGGAAGAGGAAGAAGAAGAAGAAGGAGAAGATGATGAAAAAGAAGTTGAAGAAGAAGAAGATGAAAATGAATAAGAAGATAAAGAAAATGAAGAAGAAGAAGAAGAAGAAAAGAAAAAGAAGAAGCAGAATAAGAAGAAGAAGAAGAAGAAGAGGAAGAGATGATGATGAAGAAGAAGAAGAAGAACATTAAGAAGAAGAAGAATAAGAAGATATGGAAGAAGAATAAGATGAAGAAGAAGAACAAAAAAAAAAGAAAAAGCAGAAGTAGTGGAAGAAGAAGAAGAAGAAGAAGAAGAAGATGCAGATGAAGAAGAAGTCGAAGAAGAAGAAAAAGTAGAAGAGGAAGCAGAAGAAGGAGAATAAGAAGAAGAAGAAGAAGAAGAAGAAGAAGAAGAAGAAGAAGAAGAAGAAGAAGAAGAAGAAGTTGAAGCAGAAGAAGAAGAAGAAGAGGAAGGCGAAGTAGTTGAAGAAGAAAAAGAGGAAGAAAAAGAAGAAGAAGAAAAAAGGAGAGGAATAAGAACAAGAAGTAGAAGTAGAAGGAGAAGATGGAAAAGGAGAAGCGGAAGGCGAGAAAGATAAAGAAGAAGAAGAAGAAGAAGAGGACAACAAGAAGAAGAACGAGAAGATGGAGGAGAAAAAAAAGAAGAAGAACAAGGAGAATAAGAAGAAGAAGAAGGAGATGAAGTAGGATTCAAAGAAGGAGAAGATGATGAAGAAGAAAAGAAGGAGAAGAAGAACAAGAAAAACAAGAAGAAGTATAAGAAGTAAAAGAATAAGAAGAAGAAGAAAAAGGACAAGAAGAAAAAAGGAGATGAAGATGAAGAAAAAGAAGAAAAAAAGAAGAAGAGAAAAAGACAGAGAAGCAGAAGAAGAAGGAGAAAGAGGAGGAGAAGAAGAAGAAGGAAGAGGAGGATGAGGAGGAGGAGAAGAAGAAGAAGAACAAGAAGAAAAAGATGCAAAAGAAGAAGTAGAAGAATTAAACAACAAAGAAGAAGAAGATGAAGAAGAAGAAGAAGAGAAGAAGAAGAAGATGAAGAAGAATAAAAAGAAGGAGAAGAAGAAGATGTAGGAGTAGAAGAAGAAGAAAAAGAAAAAGAAGATGGGGAAGAAGAAGAAAAAAAATACAAAGAAGAAGAAGAAGAACATGAAGAAGAAGGTGAAGAAGAAGTACAAGAAGAAGAATAAGAAAATGATGAAGGAGAAGGAGAAGAAGAAGAAGAAGAAGAAGAAAAAGAAAAAGAAGAAGAAGGGGAACACGAAGAAGAAGAAGAAGAGGAAGAAGAGAAGTAAAAGAAAATGAATAATAACAATAACAACAACAACAATAATAATAATAATAATAATAATAATAATAATAATAATAATAATAATAATAATAATAATAATAATAATAATAATAATAATAATTAGAGGAAGAACTAGAGTTTGAAGAAGATGAAGAGTAAGAAGTATAACAAAGGGATGTAGAAGGACTAGAAGAAGAAAAGAAGAGAAAGAAAAGAAGAAGAGAAAGAAGAAGAAGAAGAAGAATAAGAAGATGAAGACGAAGAAGCAATAGAAGCTTAAGAAGTAGGAGTAGGAGAAGGAGAAGGAGAAGAAGAAGAAGAAGAAGAACAAGAAGAAGAAGAGGAAGAAAAGTTGAAGAAGAAGAAAAAGAAGGAAAGAAAGAAGAAGAAAAGGGAGAGGTAGAAGAAGAAAAAGAAAAATAAGAAGAAGAAGAAGAAGAAGAAGAGGTTATAGTAGATGAAGAAGAAAAAGAAAAGAGCGAAGAAGAAGAAGACAGAGAAGAAGAAGAACAAGAAGAAAGAGAAGAGGAACAAGAAGTAGTTTTAGACGAAAAAGAAGAAAAGAAGAAGAAGAAGAAGAAGAATAAGGAAGAGGAGGAGGAGGAGGAGGAGGAGAAGAAGAAGAAGAAGATGAAAAAGTCGATGTAGAAGAAGAAGAAGAAGAAGGAGAAGGAGAAGGAGAAGAAGAAGAAGAAGAAGAAGAAGAAGGACAAGAAGAAAAAGGTGAAGAATAAGAAGCAGAAGAAAGGGATGAAGGAGTAGGAGGAGAAGAAGGAGAGAAAGAAGAATAAGAAGAAGAAGAAGAAGAAGAAGAAGGGGAAGAAGAAGAAGAAAGAGAAGAAGAAGAAGAAGAAGGAGGAGGAGGAGGAGGAGGAGGAGAAGAAGAAGAAGCAAAAGTAAAATATGAAGAGAAAGAAGAAGAAGAAGGAGAAGGAGAAGAAGAAAAAGAAGAATAAGAAGATGAAGAAGAATAGGAAGAAGAAGCAGAAGAAGAAGAAGAGGTAGAAGAAGAAGAAGAAGAAGAAGAAGAAGAACAAGAAGACGAAGAAGAAGCCGAAGAAGAAGAAATAAAAGGAGAGGAAAGTGAAGAAGAAGAAGAACAAGAAAAGAAGGAGAAGAAGAAGAAGAAGAAGAAGAAGAAGAAGAAAAAGAAGAAGCAAATGGAGGAAGTTGAGAGGAAGAAGAGGAGGAAGAAGAAGAAGTAGAAGAAGAAGAAAAAGAAAACGAAGAAGAAGAAGAAGAAGAAGAAGAATAATAATAATAGCTAGAAGGAGAAGACAAAGAAGAAGAAGAAGAAGAAAAAGTAGAAGGAGAAGAAGAACAAGGAGAAGAAGAAGAAGGAGAAGAGGAAGAAGAAGAAGAGGAAGAAGAAAAAAAAGAAGAGGAAGAAGAAGAAGAAAAAGAAAAAGATGAAGAACGACGAGAAGAAGAAGAAGAAGAAGATGTTGATGAAGAAGAAGAAGAGGAAGAAAAAGAGGAATAAGAAGAGGAAGAAGATGAAGAAGAAGGATAATAATAATAATAATTGCGACAATGATAATAAAAAGTTGAAGAAGAAGATGAAGAAATAGAATAAGAAGAAGCTGAAGAAGGAGAAGAAGAAGGAGAAGGAGAAGGAGAAGAAGAAGAAGAAGAAGGAGGAGAAGGAGAAGAAAAAGAAAAAGGAAAAGAAGAAAAAGAAGAAGAAGTATAAGAAGAAGAAGAAGAAAAAGGAGAAGAAGAAGAAGAAGTAGGAGAACAACAACAACAACAACAATAAGGAGAAGAAGAAGAAGCAGAAGAGGAAGAAGAAGAAGATGAAGACAAAGAAGAAGAAATAAATGGAGAGGAAGATGAAGAAGAAGAAGAACAAGAAAAGGAGGAGAAGAAGAACAAGAAGAAGGAGAAGAAGAAAAAGAAGAAGAAAAAGGAAGAAGTGGAAAGGAGGAAGAGGAGGAGAAAGAAAAAGAAGAAGAAGAAGAAGAAAAAGAAAACAAAGAAGATGGATAAGAAGAAGAAGAAGAAGTAGAAGAGAAGAAGAAGAAGAAGAA
>JAIUJO010002856.1:0-22500 GCA_023846275.1 Vanilla planifolia
TTCTCCTCCTATTCTTCATCTCGCACTTCTTCTTCTTCTTCTTCTTTTTCTTGTTCTCATTCTTCTTCTTCTATTACTTCTTCTTCTACTGCTTGTTGTTGTTCTTTTCTTCTTCATCATCTCTTCTTCTAAATCTTTGATTTTTCTTCTTCTTTTTCTTCTTCTTTCGTTTCCTCTTCATCATAATCTTCTTCTTCTTCTTCTTCATCTTCTTCATTATCTTCTTCTTCTTCTTGTTTTTTGACTTCCTCCTCCACCTCTTCTTCTTCCACTTCTTCTTCTTCTTCTTATTCCTTTTCTTCTTCCTCTTCTCTTTTTCTTCTTCTTCTTCATTTTGTTCTTCTTCTTCTTCTTCTTCTTCTTCTTCATCTTCTTCTTCTTCTTCATTGTCTTCGTCCTCTTCTTTCTTCTCTTTCTTTTTCTTCTTCTTCTTCTTCTTCTTTTTCTTCTTCTTCTTTCCCTTCCTCTTCTTCTTGCTGTTCCTCTTCTTCATTTTTCTTCTTCTTTTTCTTCGTTACCTTCTCCTTCTTCTTTCTTCATCTTTTTCTTCTTCTTCTTCTACTTCCTTTTCCCATTCTTCTTCTTTTTCTTCTTCTTCAACTACTACTACTACTACTGCATCTTCCTTTTTTTCTTCTTCTTCC
This sequence comes from Vanilla planifolia, assembly GCA_023846275.1. NCBI lineage: Eukaryota > Viridiplantae > Streptophyta > Magnoliopsida > Asparagales > Orchidaceae > Vanilla > Vanilla planifolia. The sequence continues at coordinate 645 of JAIUJO010002856.1, forward strand.
TCTTCTTATTCTTCTTTTTCTTCTTCTGTTTCTTCTTCTTCTCCTTCTTCTACTCTTCCTCTTATTCTTCCTTTTCTTATTCTTCTTCTTCTTCTTCATCATCTTTTTCTTCCTCCTTTTTTTCTTGTTATTCTTCTTTTATTTCTTTTTATTCTTCTTATTCTCATTCTTCTTCTTCTACTACTTTTTCTTTTTCTTCTTCTTTTTCATCATCTTCTTCTTGTTCTTCTTTCCCTCTTCTTCTACATCATCTTCATCTTCCTCTTCCTCTTCTTCTTCTTCTTCGTCCTCTTCTTCTTCTTCATCTTCTTCTTCTTCTTGTTTGATTTCCTCTTCTTCCTCTTTTTATTCTTCTTCTTCTACTTCCTCTTTTCTTCTTCTTCTTGTTCCTCTTCTTCTTCTTCTTCTTCTTTTTATTCTTTCTAGCCTTCTTTTTCCACTTCTTCTTCTTCATCATCAACTTCTTCTCATTCCTCTTCCACTTCTTTTTCTTCTTCTTCTTTTCTTTCTTTTCTTGTCTTATTCTTGTTCTTCTTCCTCATCATCTTCTTCTTCTTCATCTTCCTCTTCTTCCTGCTCTTCTTCTTCTCCTTCCTTTTCTCCTTCTTGTTCCCCTTCCTCTTCGTCTTCTCCTACCTCTTCCTCTTTCTCTTCCCCTTCCTTTTCCTCTTCCTCTTCTTGTTCTTCTTGTTCAACTTTTTCTTCGACATCTTCTTCCTTCTTCTATCTTTCATCTTCCTTATTCCATCTTCCCTATTTCTTCCTTCTTCCTTCTTCCTTTCCTCTTCCTTCTTCCTTCTTCTTTCTTCCTTCGTCGATCTTCTTTCTTACTTCTTCACTTCTTTCATCTTTCTTCTTTCTTCGCTTTCTACTTCTTCTTTTTCTTCTTCTTCCTCATCTTCATCTTATTCTTCTTCTTCATTTTTTACTTCCTCATCTTCTTCTTCTTCATCTTCTTCTTCTTCTTCTTCTTCTTCTTCTTCTTCTTTTTCCTCTTATTATTATTATTATTATTATTATTATTATTATTCCATGTCTTCGTCTTCTTCCTCTTCTTCTTTTTTCTCTTCTTCTTATTCTTCTTCTTCTTCTTCTTCTTTGTGTACTTCATTTTCTTCTTCTTCTTCTACTACTTCTTTTTCCTCTTCATCTTCCCCTTCTTCTTCTACTACTACTACTTCACCTTCTTTTTCTTCGTCTTCTTCTTTATCTTATCCTTCTTCTTCTTCCTCCCTAATACTTAACCCTCAATTCTTAATCTTTAATCTTTAATTCTTAATCTCTAATCTTTAATTCTTAATCCCTAATCCTTAATCCATAAACCCTAATCTCTAATCTCAAATCCAAATCTTGAATTCTGAATAAAAAATCTCTAATCTCTAATAAATAATCCCAAAACCTTAATCCTTAATCCCTAATAATTAATAAGAAATCGTTAACCTTTTAATCCCTTACTTGGAATCCTAATCCATAATCTAATCCGTAATACCTAATTCCTAATTTTTTCACCAAAATCCCTATTTCCTAATCCCTAATCCCTAATCTAAACCCTAAGCTTTATTCCTAATTTTTAATCCCGAATCACTAATCCCTAAACCCTAATTCTTTATCCTTAATCCCTAATCAATAAATCTGAACGCTCCCTCCCTAATGCGTTATCCCCAATCCTAATAACTAATTCCTAATCTACAGGACGTCTCCCATTACTCTATAACCTGTCTTCTACTTCTTCTTCTTCCTCTTCTTTCTCGTCTTGTTCTTTCCCTTTTCCTTTTTCTTCTGCCTTGTCCTCCTCTTGTTGTTCTTCCTACACTTCCTCATATTCCTCTTCTAATTCTTGTTCTTCTTCTTCTTCCTCCTCCTCCTCCTCCACTTCCTCTTCAAATTCTTTGTCTTATTTTTCTTCTTCCTCTTCCTTTTCTTCCCCTTCCTCTTCTTCTTCTTCTTCATTTTATTCTTCTTCTTCATAATCATCATCATCATCATCATCTTCTTCTTCTTCTTCTTCTTCTTCTTCTTATTCTTCTTCTTCTTCTTCTTATTCTTCTTCATCGTCTTCATCCTCTTCTTCTTCTTCTTCCCCATCTTCTTATCTTCTTCTACCTCCTCTTCCTCTTCCTCTCCTTCATCATCTTCTTCTTCTACTTCTTCATCTTCTTTCTTCTTCTTTCTTTTCCTTCATCTTCTTCTTCTTCTTCAACTTCTTCTTCTTCTTGTTCCTCTTTTTCATCTTCTTCTTCTTCTTTTTCATCATCTTCTTGTTGTTCTTCTTCATCTTCTCCTTCTTCTCTTCTTCTTCAACTTCCTCTTCCTATTCTTCTTCTTCTTCTTCTTTTTGTACTACTACGACTACTACTTCTTCTTCTTCTTCCTCTTCTTCTTCTTCTTCTTCTTCTTCTTCTGCTTCTTCTTCTTCTTCTTGTTCTTCATCTTCTCCTTCTTCTTCTCTTCTTCTTATTTTTCCTTTTCTTATTATTATTCTTCTTCTTCATCATCTTCTTCTTCCTCCTCTTTTTCTTCATCTTCTTTTATTTCTTCCTCTTCTTCTTATTCCCATTTTTCTTCTTCTACTACTTTTTGTTCTTCTTCTTCTTCTTCATCATCTTCTTCTTGTTCTTCTTCCTCACTTCTTCTACTTCTTCATCTTCTTCATCTTCTTCTTCTTCTTCCTCTTCCTTCACCTCTTCTTCTTCTTCTTCTTTGGTTTCCTCCTCTTCCTCTACTTCTTCTTCTTCTTCTTTGTCTTCTTCTTCTTCCTTGTCTTCTTTTCCAGTTTTTCTTCTACTTCATCAACTTCTTCTCATTCCTCTTCTACTTCTTTTACTTTTTCTTTTTCTTTTTCTTCTTCATCTTCTTCTTGTACTTCTTCCTCATCATCATCATCTTCTACTTCTTCCTCTTCTTCCTCTTCTTTTTCTTCTTCTTCTTCCTTTTCCCCTTCTCTTCGCCTTCCTTTTCGTCTTCTCCTACCTATTCCTCTTTCTCTTCCTCTTACTTTTCCTCTTCCTCTTCTTCTTCTTCTTCTTCTTCTTCTTCTTCATCTTCTTTCTTCTTCTATCTTCCATCTTCCTAATTCCTTTTCCTTATTTCTTCCTTCTTCCTTCTTCCTTTCCTACTTCCTTCTTCCTTCTTCTTTCTTCCTTCACCCAACTTCTTTCATTCTTCTTCTCACTTCTTTCATCTTTCTTCTTTCTTCTTCATTCTACTTCTTCTTTTTCTTCTTCTTTGTAGTCTTCATCTTATTCATCTTCTTTATTTTTTACTTCCTCTTCTTCTTCTTCTTCTAGTTTTTCTTCTTCTTCTTCTTCCTCTTATTATTATTATTGTTCTATGCCATTTTTTTCTTTCTCTTCTTCTTTTTCTCTTCTTCTTCTTCTTCCTCTTCTTCTTCTTTTCGTTCTTCTTCCTCTACTTCTTCCTCTACTTGTTTTTCTTCTTTTCCATCTTCCTCTTCTTTTCCTCTTCGTCTTTCCCTTCTTCCTCTTCTGCTTCTTCTACCACAACTTTCCCTTCTCTCTCTTTGTCTTCTTCATGCTCTCATCCTTCTCGTTCTTCTTTCTCCCTAATACTTAATCCTTAATTCGTAATCCCTAATCTTTAATACCTAATCCCTAATCTCAAATTCTTAATCCCTAATCCTTAATCCATAATCCCTATTCTCTAATCCCTAACCTTGTCTTGAATTCTTAATCCAAAATCTCTGATCTCTAATCTCTAAAAGATAATCCCAAAACCTTAATCCTTAATCCTTAATACTTATTACTAAATCATCAATCTTTTAATCACTAATTTCTAATCCCTAATCCATAATCTAATCCCTAATATCTAATTCCTAATTTTTTCCCAAATCCCTATTATTTAATCCCTAATCTCTAAACCTTCAAACTTATTCCTAATTCTTAATCACAAATCCCTAATCCCTTACCCTTTCTTTTATCCATAATCCCTAATTGATAAATCTGAATCCCTCCCTCCCTAATGTGTTATCCCCAATCCCTAACCCCAAATTCCTAATCATTAGCACGTTGCCCACTACTCTATGATTTGTCTTCTTCTTCTTCTTTCTCTTCTTGTTCTTTGTCTTTTCCTTTATTTGCTACTTTGTCCTCCTCTTGTTCTTCTTCCTATTCTTTCTCATCTTCCTCCTCCTCTTCTTCTTTTCTTCTTCCTCCTCTTCCTCTTCTTATTCTTTGTCTTCTTTATCTTCTTCCTCCTCTTCTTCTTCTTCTTCATCGTCTCCTTCTTATTCAACTTCCTCTTCTTCTTCTTCTTCTTCTTCTTCTTCCTCTTCTTCTTCTTCTTCATCATTTTTTTCTTCTATTTCTTCTTCTCCTACATGTTCTACTTACTACTCTTCTTCTTCTTCTTCCTCTTCTACTTCATTTTTATGTTATTCTTTTTCTTCTTCTTCTTCTTCTTTTACTTCATTTGTTTCTTCTTCATCTTCTACTTGTTCTTCTTTGTCTACTTCTTCTTCTTCATCTCTTCTTCTACTTGTTTGACTTCTCCTTTTCCTTCTTCTTCTTCTTCGATTTCCTCTTCATCTTCTTCTTTTTCTTCTTCTTCTTCTTCCTCTTCTTTGTCTTCTACTTCTTCTTCTCTACTTCTTCTTCATCTTCTCCATCTTCTTTCTCCTCCTCCTCCTCTTCTTCTTATTCTTCTTCTTTTCCTTCTCGTTCTTCTTATCCCTCTTCTTCCTTTTCAACTTCTTCTTTTTCTTCTTCGTCTTCATTTTCTTCTTCTTCTTCTTCTTCGTCTTCTTCTTCATCACCATCTTCTTCTTCTTCAACTTCTTCTTCATCTTTTTCATCTTCTTCTTCTTCATCATCTTGTTCCTCTTCTTCTTCTTCTTCCCCTTGCACTTCATCTTCTTCTACATTCCTCTCTTCCTCTCTGTCTTCCTCTTCCACTTCTTCTTTTTTTTCTTCTTCTTCTTCTTTTCCTTCTTCTACTTTTTCGTCTTCATCTTCTTCCTACGTCGTTCTTCCTTCTTCTTTCTTCCATTTTCTCTCTGCCAACTTTTTTCTTTCCATTTTCTTCTTCTTTCTTATTCTACTACGTCTTCTTCCTCTTCCTCTTATTATTATTCTTCTTCTTCTCTTCTTCTTGTGCTTCCTTTACTTCTTCTTCTTCTATTATTACTTCTACTTCTTCTTCTTCCTATCCTTCTTCCTCCTTTTCTTCTTCTTCTTCTTCATCTACTCCTTCCTCTTCTTCTGATTCCCCTCCTTCTTCTTCTTCTTCTTCGTCTTCTTCCTCTTATACTACTTCTTCTTCTCCCTCTCCTCTTCTACTTCTTCATCTTTTTCCTCCTCTTCTTCTTCCTCTTCCTCTTCTTCTTGTTCTTCTTCGTCTTCTATTTCCTCTCCTTCCTCATCTTCTTCTTCTTCTTTCTCTTCTTCTACCTCCTCCTCTCTTTTTCTTCTTCTTCTCCTTCCATGTCTACTTCTTCCACTTCTTCTTCTTCTTCATCATCTTCATCAACTTCTTATTTCTCTCCTACTTCTTCTTCTTCTTCTTTTTCTTCTCTTCTTCTTCTTCTTTTTCTTCTTTTTCTTTTCTTTCTTCTTTTTGTTTTTCTTCCTCATCTTCTTCTACTCCTTCCCTTTTTCCTTCTTCTTCCCCTTCCTCTTTGTCTTCTTCTACCTCTTCCTCTTTTCCTTTTTCCTTCTTCTTCCTTTTCCTCTTCCTCTCTTTCTTCTTCTTCGTCTTCTTCCTTCTTCTATCTTCCATCTTCCTTATTCCTTCTTCCTTCTTGTTTCTTCCTTCTTCTTTCTTCTTTTTCCTTCTTCTTTCTTTGTTGTCTTTTCGCCTTCTCGCATCCTCTTTCTTCCTTCTCCTTTCTTCTTTCGTCTTTCTTGTTTCTTCTTCTTTCTGCATTTCTCTTCTTCTTTCTGATCTTCCACTTCTTCTTCATCATCTTCTTCTTCTTCTTCCTTTTCTTCTTCTTCTTCTTCTTCTTCTTCTTCTTCCTCTTATTATTATTATTATTATTATTATAATGGTTATAATTATTTTACTACTTCTTCTTCCCCTTCTTCTTTTTCCACTTCCCTTCTCCTTCTTTTTCTTGTTCTTCATCGTCTTCTTCTTCTTCTTCCTATTGTTCTTGCTCTTCTTCTTCTACTTTATTTTTCCTTTTCTTCTTCTTCTTCTTCTTCTTCTTCTCCTTCTTCTTCTCACTCTTGTTCTTATTCTTCCACGTCTTCTATTTCTTTTTCTTCTATTTTCTCTTCTTCTCCTCCTTCTTCTCCTTCTTCTTCTATTTCTTCTTCTTCTACTTCTTCTTCTTCTTCTCCTCCTTCTTTCTCTTATTCTTCTTCTTCTTCTTCTTCTTCTTCTTCTTCTCTTCTTCTTCTTCTTCTTCTCTTCTTCTTCTTCTCTTCTTCTTCTTCTTCTTCTTCTTCTTTTTCTTCTTCTTCTTCTTCCTCTTCATCATCCCCTTCCTCTTCCTCTTCTTCTTCTTCTACTACTATGACTACTTTGCCTTCTTTTTCTTCTTCTTCTTACACATGTCCTTCTTTCTCCTTAGTCCTTAATCCTTAATTCCTAATTCCTAATTCCTAATTCCTAATCTCTAATCCCTAATCCCTAATCCCTAATCTCTAATCTTTGTCTTTAATTCCTAATCCTAAATCTTTATTCACTAATCCCTAACTCATAATCCCAAAACCTTAATCCTTAATCCCTCATACATAATATTTAATCATTAATCCCTTATTTCCACTCTCTAATCTTAAATCCCTAATCTAATCCCTAATACCTAATTCTTATTCCTTTTTCCCAAAGCCTTATTACCTAATCCCTAGTCTCTAAACCTTAACCCTAATTCCTAATTCTTTTTATTAAATCCCTAATCCTTAAACCCTAATTCCTATTCCTTAATCCCTAATACATAAATAAAAATCCTTCCATTCCTAATGCCTAATCCCCAATCCTTAATTTATAATCTTTCAGCCGTTGTTCACTACACTATAATCTGTCTTCTTCTTCTTCTTCTTCTTCCCCTTCTCCTTCTTTATCTTCTTCTTTTACTTCGTCCTTGTCCTCTTCTTGTTCTTCATCATATTCTTTGCCATCTTTCTCTTCTTTTTTATCTTCTTTTTCTTGTTCTTCTTCTTCTTCTTCCTCCTCCTCCTATTCTTCCTCCTCCTCTTCTTCCTCTTGTTTTCCTTTTGCTGCTTCTTCTTTTTTTCTTGTTCAACGTCTTCTTCTTCTTGTTCTTCTTCTTTTTCCTTATCTTATTCTTCCACTTCTTCTCTTTATTCTTCTTCTTCTTCTTCTACTACTACTACTTTTACTTCTTCATGTTCTTCTTCTTCTTCTTCTAAATCTTCTCCATCTCCTCCTCCTTCTTCATCTTCTTCTTCTCTTTTCTTCTTTCTTCTTTATTCTATTTCCTTTCTTCTTTCTTATATCTTCTTCCTTCTTCCTTCTTTCTTCTTCCTTCTTCCTTCTTTCTTCTTCCTTCTTCCTTCTTTCTTCTGGCTTCAGCCTTCATCCTTCTTGATTCTCACTTCTTTCTTCTTTCTTCTTCCATCTTCTGTCTTTCTTTCTTTTTTCTTTTTTCTTTTTTCTTCTTTCTTCTTTCTTCTTTCTTCTTCTTTCTTCTTCTTTCTTCCATCTTCCTTCTTCCTTCTTATTTCTTTCTTCTTCTTCTTTCATCATCGTCTTCTCCTTTTTCTTCTTCTTCTTCTCCATCTTCTTCTTCTTCTCTATCTTCTTCTTCTTCTTCTATTTCTTCTTCTTTATCAGAAAACCATAATTCCTAATCTTGCACCCCTTTATCCATAATCTATAATCTATAATCCCTAATCCCTCTCTCTCTTATCTATAATCCTAATCCTAATCGCTAATCCCCATTGTCAAAATCCCTAATCACGATAACTAATCCTTAATATTTAATCTTTAAACCATCCGTAATCCTTAATAACTAATCTGTTACCCTTAAACCCTAATTCCTAATCTTTAATCCCTAATGTCTAATCTTTAATGTCTAATCTTTCATACCTTATCTATAATCTCCAATTCCTAAACCTTAATCTCTTATTCTTATTCTAAATTCCTAATCCTAAATCTCTAATCTCTAAATTCCTAATTCATAAACCCTAAATCCCAATATTTTAATGCTAATACCTAATCCTTAATCCCTAATACGTAATACTTAATCAATTAATCAATAACTCTTAATATTTAATCCTTAATCTAATCTGAAATCCCTAATTCTTAATCTCAATTCCTAATCCCTAAACCCCAACCCTAATCACTAATCCATAATCCCTAATTCTTAATTGTTAATTCTTAATCATAAATCCATATTCCCCAAACCCTAATCTCAAATCATTATTCCCTAATCCATAATCCTGAATACCTCCCCCCCTGATGCCTAATCCAAAAACCTTAACACCAAATTCTTAATCCTTAAGTTGCCAGACCCTAGTCCATAAATTGTCTTCTTCTTCTTCTTCTTCTACTTCTTCTTCTTTTTCTTCCTCTTCTTGTTCCACTTCTTCTTTCTATTCTTCTTCTTCTTCTTCTTCTTTCTTGTCTTCTTCTTCTTCTTCTTCATATTATTCTTCATGTTTCTCTTTTTTTCTTCTTCTTCTTCTTCTTCTTCTTCCTCCTCCTCTTTCTCTTATTCTTCTACTTCTTCTTCCTCTTCCTCTCCTAGCTCATCTACTTCTTCATCCCCTTCTTCCTCTTCTTCTTCTTCTCCTTTTTGTTCTTCTTTCTCTTATCCTTCTTCTTTGTCTTCTTCTTCTTCCCCTTCTTCTTCTTCTCCTCCTTCCTCTTCCTCCACTTCTTCTTCTCCTTCTTCTTCCTCTTCTTCTTCTTCTTCTTCTTCTTCTTCTTCTTCTTCTTCTCTTTCTTCTTCTGCTTCTTCTTCTTCTTCTTCTTCTTTTTCCACATCTTCTGCTTTGGCTTCTTCTCCTTCTTCTTGTTCTTCTTCTTCTACTACTACTTCTTCCTCTTCTTCTTCTTCTTCATCATCATCATCTTCTTCTTCTTCTACCTTTTTCTTATTCTTCTTCTTCATCTTTGTTCCATCATTTTTCTTGTGCTTTTTCCTCTTTTCCTTCTTTATCCTCCTGTTTTTCTTCTTATTGTACTTCTTCTTCCTCCTCTTTTAGTACCTTATCTTGCTCTTCTTCTTCTTCCTCCTCTTCTTGTTCTTCTTTCTCTTCTTACTTGTCTTCCTCTCCTTCTTCTTCTTCCTCATGTTTCTCTTCTTCTTCTTATTCTTCTTATTCCTCTCCTCCTTATACTTATTCTTCCTTTTCTTCATCTTCTTCTTCTACTTCTTCTTCTTCATCATCTTCTTCTTCTTCTTTTACTTCTCCTTATTCTCCTTATTCTTCTTCTTCTTCTTTACTTCATCTTCTACTTCTTGTTCTTTTCCTTCTTCCTCTCCTTCTTTCTCATCTTCTTCTTTTTCTTCTCCTTCTCCTTCTCCTTTGCCTTCTTCTTTTCCTTCTCCTTCTTGTTCTCTTCTTCCTCCTTTCCATTCCCCTTCTCCTTCTCCTTCTTCCACTTTTTCTTCTACTTCTTTCTTCTTTCTTCTTTCTTCTTCTTCTTTCTTCTTTCTTATTTCTTCTTCCTTCTTCCATCTTCCATATTCTTTCCTCCATCCATCTTCCTTCTTCCTTCTTCCTTCTTCTATCTTGCTTCTTCCATCTTCCTTCTTGCTTCTTGCTTCTTCCTTCTTCCTTCTTCCTTCTTCCTTCTTCTTTCTTCTTTCCTTTTTCTTCTTTCTTCTTTCTTCTTCGTTCTTAATCTTTCTTCTTATTCCTTCTTATTTTCTCTTTCTTTCTTTTTCCTTCTTCTTCTATCTTCATCGTCTTCTCCTTCTACTACTACTACTTCTTCTTCTACTTCTTCATCTTCTATTTGTTCTTCTTTATCGTCTTCTTCTTCATCATGTTTTCTTCTACTTCTTTGACTTCTTCTTCTTCTATTTCTTTTTCTTCAACTTCCTCTTCTTCTCCTTCTTCTTCTTCTTCTTTCTTCTTTGTCTTCTTCTTCTTCTTCTCTTTCTCTTCTTCTTCTTCCTCCTCTTCTTCTTCTTCATCTACTACTACTACATCTTCTTTTCTCCTTCATTTTCATTTTCTTCTTCTTCTTCTTCTTCTTCTTCTTCTTCTTATTTATCATCTTCTTCCTTTTCTTCTTCTTCCTATTCCTCTTAGTGCTCTTCTACCTCCTTCTCGTCCTCTTCCGGTTCCTCTTCTTCGTCTTCTTCCTCTTCCACTTCTTCTTCATCTTCTTCTTCTTCTTCTTTTTATTCTTCATCTTCTTCCTTCTTCCTTTTTCTTTCTTCCTTGTTCTTTCTTCGTTCTTCCATCTTCTCAATTACTTCTTTTTCTTTCCTTACTCTTCTACTTTCTTTTTCTTCTTCTTCTTCTTCTTCTTCTTCTTCTTCTTCTTCTTTCTTTTTTTCATCATCTTCTTCTTGCTCTTCTTCTTCCTTTTCTTCAGCTTCTTTTTCTACTTCTTTTCTTCTTCTTCGCCTTTTCCTTTCCTTATTATTTTTCTTTTCTTCTTCTCTTTCTTCATCCACTTCTTCTTCTTCTTCTTCTTCTGCTTCTTCTTCTACCCCTTCTACTTCTTTCTCTTCTTGTTCTTCTTCCTCTTCTTCTTCTTCTTCTTCATGTTCTTCATTTTCTTTCTTTTCTTCTTCTTCTTCTTCATGTTCCTCTTCCACCTCTATTTCTTCTTCTTCTTCTACTACATATTTTTCATATTCTCCTTTTTCTACTTCTTCTTCCACTTCTTTTTCTTCTTCTTCTTCTTTTCTTGTACTTCCTCTTCATCATCAACTTCTTCATCTTCTTCTTCTTCTTCTTCTTCTTCTTCCTCTTATCTTCTACTTCTTCATCTTCTTCTTCTTCATCCTCTTATTGTTCTTCGTGTTCTTCTTCTGTTTCTTCTTCATTATCTTCTTCTTCTTCTTCTTTGACTTCTTCATATTCCTATTGTCTTCGTCTTCTTCTTCTTCTTCTTTCTTGTCTTCTTTTTCCACTTCTTCTTCATCCTCTTCATCTACTACTTATTCCTCTTCAACTTCAATCTCTACTTTTTTCTTTTTTTTTCTTCTTTTTCTTCTTCGTCTTCCTCATATCTTCTTCTTCTTCTTCTTCTTCTTCTTCTTCTTCTTCTTCTTCTTCTTCTTCTTCTCCTTCGTCTCCTTCATTTCTTCTTTCTCTACTCCTTTTTCCTATTCCTCTTAATTTTCTTCTACCTCTTCCTCTTCCTCTTCCTTTTCCTCTTCCTCTTCCTTTTCCTCTTCCTCTTCTTCTTCTTCTTCTTCTTCCTTCATCTATCTTCCATGTTCCTTATTCCTTCTTCCTTCTTATTTCTTCCTTGTTCCTTCTTCCTTCTTCCTCTTCCTTCTTCCTTCTTCTTTTCTTCCTTTGTGAATCTTCTTTGTTCCTTCTTCTTTCTCCTTTCTTCTTTCTTCTTCTTCTTGTTCATCCACTTCTTCTTCTTCTTCTTCTTCTTTTCTTCTTCTTCGTCTTCTTCTTCTACTTCTTCTTCTTCTTCTTCTTTTTCCTATTATTATTATTATTATTATTATTATTGTTCTTCTTCTTCTTCTTCTTCTATGCCTTCTTCTTCTTCCTCTTCTGCTTTTTCATCTTTTTCTTCTTCTTCTTCTTCTTCTTGGTCTTCTTGTTTTTCTTCTTCTTCCTTTTTTTCTTCATGTTCTTCTTCCTCTTCTCCTTCCTTTACTTGTTTTTCTTCTTTTTCTTCTCCTTCTTCTTCTTCTCCTCCTCCTCCTCCACCTCCTCCTCCTTCTTATTCTTATTCTTATTCCTCTTCTATTTTTTCCTCTATTTCTTCTTGTTCCTCTCCTCCTTGTTTTCTTTTTCTTTTTTTTTCTTCTTCTTCTGTTTCTACTTCTACTTCTTCTTCTTCTTCTCCTCTCCCATCTTCTTCTTATTCTTCTTCTTCTTCTTCTTCTTCTCTTCTTCTATTCTTCTTCTTCATCATCGTCTTCCACTTCTTCTTCTTCTTCTTCTTCTTCTACCTCTTCATCTTTCTATTCTTCTTTCTCTTCTTCTTCTTCTACTACTACTTTTTCACCTTCTATTTCTTCTTCTTCTTCTTTCTTACCCTCTTGTCCTTCTCTTTCATCTTTCTCTCTAATCCTTAACCCCTAATCCATAATCCTTAATATTTAATACTTAATACCTAATCTCTAATTCTTAATTCCTAGTCCTTAATCCATAGTTTCTAATCCCTAGTTTCTAATCTTGAATCCTTATCCTTAATTCCTAATATTAATATCTAAACTCTTATCCCTAATTCATAATCCCTTAACCATAGTCCATAATCCCTAATCCTTAATAGTTAAACCTTAATCCTTTAATCCTTAATTTCAAATTCCTAATGCCTAAGCTAATACCTAATACCTAATTCTTAATCCTTATTCCTAAATCCCTATCCCTAATCACTAATCCCTAAACCCTAACAATAATTCTTAATACTTAATCCGAAATCCTAAATCCCTAAACCCTTATCCCGAATCCTTAATCCCTAATCCATAAATTCGAATCCCCCTCCAAAAGCTTAATGCTCAATCCTTAATACTTAATTCCTAAACCTTAAGTTGTTGCCCACTACTCTATAATCTGTTTTCTTCTTCATCTTCTTCTTCTTCTTCCTCTTCTCCTTCTCTCTCTTCTTCTTCTTTTTTCTTCCTTTGCTCATCTTGTTCTTCTTCCAATTCTTCCTCAGCTTCCTCTTTTTCTTCTTCTTTTTCTTACTCTTCTTCTTCGTCCTCCTCCTCCTCTCTCTTCTTATTCTTCTTCTCCTTCATCCTTCACCTCTTCCATCATCTGCTTCTTCTACTTCTTCTTCTTCTTCTTCACCTTTTTATTCTTCTTTCTCTTCTTCTTCTTCTTCTTCTTCCTCTTCTTCTCCCCTTCTTCTTCTTCTTCTTCACCTTCTTATTCTTCTTCTTACACTTCTTGTTCTTCTTCTTCTTTCTCTTCTTCTTCTTCTTCTTCTTCTTCTTCTTTTTCTTCATCTTTTTCTTACTCTTCTTCCACTTGTTTTTCTTGCTCTTTTCTTTGTCATCTTCTTCTTCCTCTTCTTCTCCTTCTTCTCTTTACTTCTTCCTTTTAATCATCATCATCTTCTTCTTCTTCATTTTAATCTTCTTCTTGTTCTACTTCTTCCTCTTCTTCCACTTCTTCTTTTACTTCTTCCACTCCTTATTCTAGTTCTTTTTCCCTTTTCCTTCATTTTCCTTGTCTCCTTCTTTTTGTACTTCTTCTTCTTGTTCCTCCTCTTATTCTTTATCTTGCTCTTCTTCTTCTTCATCTTCTTCTTTTTTTCATCATCATCTCCTTCTTATTCTTCTTCCACTTTTTCCTCATCTTCCTCTCCTTCTTCTTCTTCTTCTTCCTCTTCCTCTTTTTCTTCCTTATTTTTCTCTTCTTCTTATTGTTCCTCTTCTACTACATCCTTTTCTCCTTTCTCTTCTTCTTCTTCTTCTTCTTCTTCTTCTTCTTCTTCTGCTTCTTCTTCCCCTTCTTCTTCTTCATCCTCTTCTTGTACTTCTTGTCCTTTTTCTTCTTCTTATTCTTATGTTTGCCTTCTTCTTATTCTTCTTCTTCTTCTTCTTCTTCCTCTTCCTTTTCTTTTATTACTTCTTATTCTTCTTCTACTTCCTCTTATTCTTCATCTTCTACTTCTTTTTCTTCTTCTGCCTCTTGTTCTTCTTCTCCTCCTTCTTTCTCATCATCTTCTTCTTCTTTTCTTTCTTCTTCTCCTTCTCCTACACCTTCTAATTCTTCTCTTCCATATTTTCTTCTGCTTTTTCTTCTTCTTCTTCTTCTTTCTTCTTTCTTCTTTCTTCATTTTATCTTCTTCAGTCCTCTTTTTTCTTTCTCCTTCTATCTTTTTCTGCCTCTTCTTCTTTTTCCTCCTCCACTTCTTCTTCTTCTTTCTCTTACGTTTCTTCATCTTCTTCTTCTTCTTGCTCTTCTTCTTCTTCTGCTCTTCTTCTTCTTCATCTTCATCCTTTTCTTCTTCTGTTTTTCTTCTTCTTCTTCTTTTATTTTTACTGCCTCTTCTTATTCTTCATCTTCTTCATGTTCATCTTTATCATCATCATCTTCTTCTTCATCTTCTTCTTCTTATTCTTCTTCTTCTTTTTCTTCTTCTTCTTCATATTCTTCTTCTTCTTCTTCTTCTTCCAGTTCTTATTCTTCTTCTTCTTTTACTTCAACTTCTTCTTCTTCTTCTTCTTCTTCTTCCTCTTCTCTTCTTCTTCTTCTTCCTCTTCTTATTCTTTTTCTCCTTTTTCTGCTTCTTCTTCTACTTCTCCTTCTTCTTCTTCTTCTTCTTACTCTTCTTTTTCTTCTTCTTATTCTTCTTCCTCCTTTTCTTTTTCTTCTTCTTCTTCTTCTTCTTCTTCTTCTTCTACTACTACTTCTTTTTCTTCTTATACTCCTTCTTCTTCTTCTTCTTCACCATCTTCCTCTACTTCTTCTTCTTCTTCATGTCCTTCTTCTTCATCTTGTTCTTCTTCTTCCTTTTAACTTCCACTTTTTCTTCTACTTCTTCTTCATCATCTTCTTCTTCTTCTTCCTCTCTTGTTCAACTTCTTTTTTCTTGTTCTTATTCTTCCACTTCTTCTTCGTCCACTTCTTCTTTTTCTTTGTCTTCTGTTCTTTTCTCTTCTACTTCTTCTTCTTCTTCCTTCTTCCTCTCCTCTTGTTCTTCTTTTTCCTGCTTCTTCTCCACGTCATCTTTTTCCACTTATTTGACTTCTTCTTATTCTTATTCCTTTTCTTCTTCTTCTCCTCCTTATTCTTCTTCTACTTCTTCTTTTTCATCAACTTTTTCTTCTTCTTCTTCTTCTTCTTCTTCTTCTTCTTCTTTCTTCCTCGTCTTTTTCATCTTCTTCTTCATCTTCTCCTTCTTCTTCCTTTCCTCTTCGTCTTCTTCTACTTCTTCTTCTTCCTCAACTTCTTCTTCTTCTTCTTTTTCTTCTTCTTCCTCTTCTTCATCTTCTTCATCATCTTCATCTTCATCCTTCTACCTTCTTCCAACTTTTTTATTCCTTTGTCCTCTTATTTCTTTCTTCTTTCTTCTTTCGTCTTCCTTTTACTTCTTCTATCTTCCTTCTTCTTTCTTCCTTCATCCATCTTATTTCCTTTTTCTTCTTTCCTCTTCTTTTTCTTTCCACTTCTTGGATTTTTTTCCACTTCTTGCTCATCTTCCCCTTCTTCTCCATCTTCCTCTTCTACTTCCATGTCTTCTTCTTCTTCTTGTTCTTCCTCTTTCTCTTCTTCTTCTTCTTCTTCATCTTCTTCCTCTTCTTTTTGTCTTTTTCTTTTTCTTCTTCTTGCTCTTCTTCTTTTACCTCTTCTTCATTTTCTTCTTCTTCTTCTACTTGTTCCTAATCATCTTCCTCCTCTTCTTCCTCGACTTGGTTTTCTTTGTTTTCTCTTATTATTCTTCCTCTTCTATTTCTTTTTCTTCTTCTTCTCCTTCTTCTTTTACTACATCTTCTTCTTCTTCTCTACTTATTATTATTATTATTTATTATTCTTTTTCTTCTTCTCTTCTTTTTATTCTTGTTCTTATTCTTCTTCATCTTCCTCTTCTTCTTCTTCTTCTTTTTCCTCTTCATCTTCCCCTTCTTCTTCTTTCATCATATTCTTCTTCCACTTCTTCACCTCCCCCTTCTTCTTCGTTGTCTAACTCTTCTCCTTCTACTTCTTTCTCCCTAATCCTTAATCCCTATTCCCTTTATCTCTAATCACCAATTCCTAATCTCTATCCTAAATCCTACATCTCTTTTTTCTAATCTTTAATTGCTATCCCTAATCCCTATTCTCTAATCTCTAATCCTTAATCATAAATCCCTAATCTTTAATGCCTTATCCTTAATAATTAATCCTTAATTCTTAATCCCTAATCATTAATCCTTAAATCTTTAATTTTTAATCCCTAATCCTACAAACCTTAATCCCAAATCAAAAATCCCAATCCCCTAATCCCAAATCCTAAGTTTTCTCTTCTTCCTCTTCCTCTTTTAGTTCTTCTTGTTCAACTTCTTCTTCCTTTTCCTATTTTCTTCTTGTTCTTTTTGTTCCACTTCTTCCTTATCTTTGTGTTCTACTTCTTCCTCTTCTTCCTTATTTTCCCCTTCTTCTTTTTCTTCTTCTACTTATTCCTCTTCTTCTTCTTCTTCTTTCTTTTCTTCTTCTTCTGTATCTTCTTCTTCTTTTTTTCTTCTTCTTCCCCCTCTTCTTCTGCTTCTTCTTCTTCTACTTCTTCTTCTTCTACGTCATCTTCTTCTTGCTCTTCTTCTTTTTCCTCTTTCTCTTCTTCTTCTTTTTCTCTTGTTCTTTTTCTTCTTCTTCTTCCCCCTCCTCTACTTGTTTTTCTTCTTCTTCTTCTTCTCCTTCTTCTTCTTTTCTTCTTCCTCTTCTACTTCTTCTTCTTCCTTTTCTTCTTGTTCTATTACTTCTTCATCTTCTTCTTCGTCATCTTCTTCCTCCGCTTTTTCTTCTTCTTCCTCTTCTTCTTCTTTTTCTTCTTCTTATTCGTCTTCCTCTTCTTCTCCTTCTTCTTCTTCCTCTACGTCTACTTGTATTTCTTCTTCTTCTACATCTTCTTCATCTTATTCTTCCTCTTCTTCTTCCTTTATTTCTTCTTCCTCTTCTTCTTCTCCTTCTTCATCATTTTCTTCTTCTCTTCTTCTTATTCTTCTTTTTCTTCTTCATCTTTCTCTTTTTCTTTATCCTCTTGATCTTCCTCTTCTTCTTCTTCTCCAATTTCTTCACTTTCTAATTCTTCTTCTTTTTACTCTTCTCCTTCTTGTTCTTCTTCTTCTTCTTCCTTTTCATCTTCTTCTTCTTCTTCTTTCCTCTTCTTCTTCCTCTTCTTCATCTTTTTCTTCTTCTTGTTCTACTTTTTCATCTTTTTCTACTACCTCTACTTCTTCTTCTTCTTCCTCATTTTCTACTTCTTCATCTTCTTCTTCCTCTTCTTTGTCATCTTCCACTTCTTGTTCTTCTTCTTATTCTTCTTTTATTTATCCTTTTTCTTCCTTTTCTTCACCATCATCTTCTTCTTCATCTCCTTGTTCTTCTTCTTTTGTCAACTTCTTCATCTTCTCCTTCTACTTCATAATTGTTAATCTTTATTCCCTAATCATTATCCTTAATCCCTCCCTGTCTAATCTCTCATCTCTAAATCTATAATGCCTAAACCATTCCTCATTAATCCTTAATCCATTCAAAATCCATAATCCCTAATCCATAATCTTTAATCCCTAATCTTTAAACCCAAATCCCTAACCATTATTTCTCAATCCCTAATCCATAACACGTAATTCTTAATCCTTAAGCCCTCATCCATAATTGCTAATCCTTAATCCATAACTTCTAATCTCTAATACTAAATCTCCAATCCTTAAACTCTATTCCTTAATATCTAATCCCTAAGTCCTAATCTATAATATATATTCGTCATCCCAAATCTCTAATACGTAATCCCTAACCTTAATCGCAAATCCTTAATCCTTAATCCTTAATCTTAATCTCTGATGTTAATCTTATTCCTTTAGTCTTTAATCCCTAATCTCTAATCTATAATCTTAAATCTTAAATCCTTAATCTCTAATCTATAAGCCCTAATCCCTATTCTCTAATCCCTAACCCTTAATCCTAAATTCCTAATTTTCTTCTCCTTCGTCTTCTTCTTCCTCTACCATTTCTTCTTCTTCTCCTTCATCTTTTTCTTCTTCTTCTTATACTTCTTCTTCTTCTTCTTCTTCCTCTTCTTTTGTTTCATATTCATCTTTTTCTTCTTATCTTCTTGTTCTTCTTTTTCTTCTTCATCCTCCTCTTCTTCTTCTTCTTCTTCTTTTCCTCTTCATCTTTCTCTACTTCTTCTTCTTCAACTTATTCATCCTCTTCTTCATCTTCTTCTTCTTCTTCTTCTTCTTCTTCTTCTTACTCTTCTCCATCTTCTTCTTCTCCTCCTTCTTCATCCTCCTCCTCCTCTTCTTCTTCCTCTTCTTCTTCTTATTTCTTATCTTCCTCTTCTTTTTCTACTACTTCTTTGTCTTCTGCTTGTTCTTATTCTTTTTCACCCTTTTCTTCTTTTTGTTCTACTTTTTCTTCTTCTTCTTCTTCCTATTCTCCTTGTTCTTCTTCTTCTTCGTCTTCATCTCCTACTTCTTCTCCTTCTTCTTCATGACCTATAATCCCCATTCCCTAATCTTTGCTTCTTATTCTGAAATCCCTAATCCATCTCTTCATCCTCTTCTTCTTCTATTACTATTTCTTCTTCCTCTTCTTCTTCTTCTTCTTCTTCTTCCTTCTCCTCTTCTTTTTCTTCTTCTTCTTTATCATTTTCTTCTTCTTCTTCTTTCTCATATTCCCCTTACTTTTGTTCTTCCTCTTCTTCTTTTCCTTCTTCTTATTCCTTTCCTTATTCTTCTTCTTCTTCTGCTTTTTCTTTTTCTTCTTCTTCTCCTTCTTCTTCTCCTTCTCCTTCTTCTTCTTCTTTCTCTTCTTCTTCTTCCACTTCTTCTTCTAATTCGTCTTCTTCTCTTATTCTTCTTCTTTTTCATCTTCCTCTTCTTCTTCTTCTTCTTCTCCCTCTTTGTCTTCCTATTCTTCTTCTCCCTCTTCTTCTTCTTCTTCTTCTTTCTCTTCACCTTCTTCTCTTTCTTCTCCTTCTTATTCTTCTCCTTCTTCTTCTCCTCCTTGTTCTTTTTACTCTTCCTCTTCTTCTTCTCCTTCTTCCTCTTCCTCATCATCTTCTTCTTCTTTTTCTTCTTCTTATTCTTCTTCTTCTTCTTCTTCTTGATCTTCTTTTACCCTTTCTTTCTCTTCTTCCTCTTCTTCTTCTTCTTGTACATCTTCTTCTTCTACATCCTGCTCTTCTTCTTCTTCTTCCTCTTCTTCTTTTTCTTCCTCATCTTCTTGTTCTTCTTCTTCTTCTTCATCATCTTCTTTGTCTTTCTCTTCTTACAATTCGTCTTCTTTCTCTTCTTCTTCCTCTTCTTTATTTTCTTCTTCTTGCTCTTTTATTTTTTCTTACTATTCTTCTTCTTCTTCTTCTTCTCTTTCTTTGTCTTCTTCTTCTTCTTCCTTTTCCTCTTCTTCTTCTACATCGTTTTCTTTTTCCACTTTTTTCCCTCTTCTTCTCTATCATCTTCTTCTTCTCTTACATCTTCTTTTACTTCTTCTTCATCATGTTCTCCTTTTTTTTTCATCTTATTTTTCTTCTTCACCTCCTTCTTTTTCCTTTTGGTATTTTTATTCTTCTTCTTTTTCTCCTATTTCTTCATCTTCTACTTCTTTTTCTTCTTCTTCTTCTACTACTTCTTCCTCTTCTTCTTTTCTTATCCCCAATCCATCCTTAATCCCTGATCTCTAATTCTTAATCTTATCTCTAATCCTTAAACCTTAATCCATAAACCCTAATCTCTAATCCCTAATCTCAAGTCTTTTATGTCTAATGCTTAATTCCAATCCCTCCCTTCCTAAGCTCTAATTCCTAATCCCTTATCTTTAATTTTTAATCCTTAAACTCTTACCCTAATTATAACCATTTAATCTCTTATCATTTATCCGTAATCTCTAATCACTAATTTCTAATCCTTAATAATCCAAAATCCCTATTCCTTAATCCCTAATCCTAAATTCCTCATCCATAATCTTTAGTAATTAAAATTTTAATCCTAAATCCCAATCCCTAATTATTAATCACTTTATCCCTAATCTCTCCTTCAAAACCCTTAATCCTTAATCCCATTTTACTTATTCCTTAGTCCTAACTCTTTAATCCCTAATCCTTAATCCCTAAACCCAAATACCTAATTGCCAATCCATAATCCCTAGTCACTGATGATTAATCCCTAATATCTAATCCCTAATCCCTTCCTCCTTAATCCCAAATCACTAGTAACCCCTAATACCTAATCCATCACTTCATCCTCCTCTACTTCTTCTACTGCTTTTTACTCATCTTCTCCTTCTTCTTCATCCTCTTCTTCTTCATCATCTACCTCATTTTCTTCTTCTTTATTTTCTTCCCCTTCTTGCTCATTTTCCTCTTCCTCTTCTTCTTCTTCTTCTCCTCTTCTTCTTCTTCTTCTCCATCTTCTTTATTCTTCTATCTTTACTTCTTCTTCTTCTTCTTCTTCTTCTTCTTTTCTTCTTCTTCTCCTTCTCCTTCTCCTTATTCTTCTTCTTCTTCTTCTTCTTCCTTCTTTGTTCATTCTTATTTCTTCTTTCTTCTCTCTTCTTTCTTCTTTCTTTTTCTTACTTCCTTCCGCCATCCTTCTTCCATCTTCCTTCTTTCCTCTTGCCTTCTTCCTATCTTCTTTCTTCTTCTTTCCTCTTTTTCTTCTTCCTCTTTTTCCCCTTCTTCGTCCTCTTCTTCTTCTTCTTTCTCTCTTCTTCATTTGTCCTTCTTCCTTGTTCCTAATCCTTAATCCTTAATTCCTAATCCTTAATCAATAATCACTAACCCATTGCTAATCTCCAACCCTTAATCTTTAATTCCTTAATAAACTTTAATCCTTAATATCTAATCCCTAATCCTTAATCTATAATCTGTAATCCCTAATCCCTAATCTTTAATCCATAATTCCTAATCTGTAATCTCAAATCTCTAATCCTTAATCCCTAATCTCTAATGTTAATACTAATCCATTAATCTCTAAAATCAAATCCTAAATCCTACATCCCTAATCACTAATCTCTAATCTTTAACCCTAATCTATATTCATTGATCCTTAATCAAAAATCTTTAATTCTAAATCCCTAATCCTTAATAATTAATCCCTTAATTCTTAATCTCTAATCATTAATCCCTAGTCTCTAATCCCAAATCCCTAATCCTTAATCCTTAATTCCTAATCTCTAATCCTTAATCCATCCCTCCCTAATTTGTAATTCATATTCCCCAATCTAGATTCCTTAATCTATCCCCTTTTAATTTGTAATCCCTAATCCATCTTGTCCTTTTGTTCCTCTTATTTTTCTCTCTTCTTCTTCCTCTTCTTCTTCTTCTTCTCCTCCCCTTCTTCTTCTTCCATATTTTGTTCTTCTTGCTCTTCTTCTTCCTTTTCTTCCTCAACTTTCTCTTCTTCTTCTTCTTCTTCTTACATCTTTCTTTTCTTCTTCCTCCTCCTCCTCTTCCTCTTCTTCTTCTTCCTCTACTTTTTCTTTTTCTTCTCTTTCTCCTTCTTTTCTTGTTTTTCTTGTTCCTCTTTTTCTTTTTCTTCTCCTCTTCCTCCTCCTTCTTCTTCTTCTATTTCCTATTCTTCTTCTTCTTCTTTAGTTTCTCTTTTTTGTACTCCTCCTTCTCTTTCTCTTTCTCCTTCTCCTTCTCCTTCTCCATCTCCTTCTCCTACTCCTCTTTCTCATTCTCCATCTTCTTCTCCTTCTCTTTCTCCTTCCCCTCCTCCTTTTCCTCCTTCTTCTCCTCATCCTCCTTCGCCTTCTCTTTCTCCTTTTTCTTCTTCTTCTCCTTCTCTTTCTCTTTCTCATTCTCCATCTCCTTCACCTTCTCTTTCTCCTTCCCTTCTTCCTTTTCCTCCTTCTCCTCATCATCCTTCTCCTTCTCTTTCTCCTTGTTCTTCTTCCATCTCTTCTTCTTTTTCCTTTTTTCTTCTTTCTTCTTTCTTCTTCATTCTTCCTTCCTACTTCCTTCTTCGATCTTCCTTCTTCTTTCCTCCTTCCACCTTCCTTCTTTCTTCCTTCTTTCTTCTTCCTTCTTCTTTATTCTTCCTCTTCTTCTTCCTTTTCTTCTTCTTCTTCTTCTTATTTTTGCTCCTCCTGTTCTTCTTTTGCCTTTCTTCTTTCTTCCTTCT
>JAIUJO010002856.1:45000-55980 GCA_023846275.1 Vanilla planifolia
CCTACTGCTTCTTCCACTTCTTCTTTTTCTCCTTCTTCTTTTAATTCTTCTTCTTCATCTTCTTCTTCTTCATCTTCATCTTCTTCTTCTTCTTCTACTTCTTCTTCTTCTTTTTCTTTTACTTCTTCTTCTTCATCTTCTTCTTCTGCTTCACCTTCTTCTTCTTCTCCTTCTTCTTCTCCTCCTTCTTCATCATCTTCTTCTTCTTGTACTTCTACTTTGCCTTTTTCTTCTTCTTCTTCTTCTTCATCATCATCATCATCTTCTTCTTCTTCTTCTTCTTCTCCTCCTCCTCCTCCTTCTACTCCTCCTACTCCATCTGCTTCTTCTTCTTCAACTTCTACTAATTTTGTTTCTCTTCATCTTCTTTTTCCTCATCATCATCATAAAAAAAAACCACATCTTCTTCTTCTTCTTCTCCTTCTTGTTCTTCTTCTTCAACTACTTCTTCTTCTTCTTCTTCTTCTTCTTCTACTACAACTATTACTTCTTCTTCATCTTCTTCTTCTTCTTCATCAACATTTTCTTCTTCTACTGCTTCTTCTTCTTCTTCTTCTTATTCTTATTCTTTCTCTTCTTCTTCTTCCTCTTCTTTTTCTTCTTCTTCTTCTTTTTCATCTTCTTCTTCTTTTAATTCTTCTTATTTTGCTCCTTTCTCTTGTTCTTCCCGTTCTTCTTTTTTTTCTTCTATTTTTTCTTCTTTTTAATCTTTTTCTTCTGGTTCTTCTTCTTCTTCTCCTCCTTGTTATTCTACTTCTTATTCTTCTTATTCTATTGCTTCTTCTTCTTCTACTTCTACTTCTTCCTCTTCCACTTTTTCTTCTTCTCCTTCTTCTTCTTCTTCTTCATCCTCCTCCTCCTCTTCTTCTTCTTCGTCTACTTCTTTTTCTTGTTCTACTTTTCGTCCTTCTACCTCTTCATTTTGCTCATCTTCCGTCGTGTTCTTCTTGTTCTTCTTCTTCTACACCTTCTCCTTCTTCTTCTACACCTTGTTCTTCTTTTGCTTCTTTTTCTTCTCCTTCTTCTTCTCCTTCTCCTTCTTTTGCTTCTTCTTTTGTTTCTTCCTCTTCTTCTTTTTCTTCATCTTCTTCTTCTACTCTTTCCTCCTCAACTTCTTCTTCATCTTCATGTTCTCCATCTTCTTCTCTTTCTTCTTCTCCTTCTTCATCATCTTCTTCTACCACGTCTTCTTCTTCTTCTTCTTGTCCTTCTTCTTCTACTTCTTCTTACACTTCTTATTCTTTTTCTTCATGTT
Source organism: Vanilla planifolia (assembly GCA_023846275.1). Lineage (NCBI taxonomy): Eukaryota > Viridiplantae > Streptophyta > Magnoliopsida > Asparagales > Orchidaceae > Vanilla > Vanilla planifolia. The sequence goes on from JAIUJO010002856.1 coordinate 46,256, forward strand.
CTTTTTCTTCACTTCTTCTTCTCCTTCTTCTACTTCTTACACTTCTTATTCTTTTTCTTCATCTTCTTCTTTTTCTTCACTTCTTCTTCTTCTTCCTCTTCTTCTTCTTCTTCCCCTTCTTCTTCTTCTTCTCCTTCTTTTTCTTCTTCTTCTTCTACTTCTTCTTCTTCTTCTTCTTCTTCCTCTTCTTATTATTCTTAATTTTTTCTTCTACTTTTTCATCGTCTTCTTCTTCTTCTTCATTTTCTACTACTACTACTACATCTTCATCTTCTTCTTCTTCTTCTTGCTTATCATCTTCTTTTGTTTTTCCTTCTTCTTTCACATTTTCTTCTTGTTCTAATTATTCTTCTTCATCTTCTTCCTCTTCTTCTCCTTCTCCTTCTTGTTCTTCTTCTTCTTCTCCATATTCCACTCCTTCATCTTCCCCTCTGTCATCGTTTTCAACTTCTTCTCCTTGTTCATCTTCTTGTTCTGCTTCTTCTTCATCTTCTTGTTCTTGTTCTTCTTGTTCTTCTTCTTCTTCCTCTGCTTCTTCTTCGTCTTCTTCATCTTGGTTTTGTTGTATTGTTGTTTTTGTTCTTCTTCTTCTTCTTCTTCATCTTCTTCTTGATCTTCCCCTTCCTATCCTTCTTCTTCTTCTCCTCCTCCTCCTCCTCCTCATAATCTTATTCATCTTCTCCTCCTTCTACTCCTTTTCTCCTCATCCAACTCATCCATCTCTCTTCCTCCTCCATCTCTTCTTCTTCTTCTTTTCTTCTTCTTCTACTTCTTCTTCATCTTCTTCTTTTCCTTCTTGTCCTCTTCCTCCTCCTCCTCCACCTTCTTCTCCTCCTTCTACTCCTTTTGCTCCTTCCACTTATTCTTCTTGTTTTTCTTCTTCCTTTTCTTATTCTTCTTCTTCTTCTCTTTCTTCTCCTTTTTCTTCATCTTCTTCTTCCTCTGCTTATTCGTCTTCTTCTTCTCCTTCTTCATCTTCTTCTTCTCCTTCTTCTTCTTCTTCTTCTCCATCTTCTTATTTTTCTTCTTCTTCTACTTCTTCTTCTTTTTCTTCCTCTTCTTCTTCAACATCATCATCAACTTCTTCTCCTTCTCCATCTTCTTTTTTTTCTTCTTCTTTGACTCCTTCTACTTCTTCTTTCTCTTCCACTTCTTCATCATCATCATCATCTTCTTCTTCTTCTCCTTCTTCTTCTACTACTTCATCATCTTCTTATTCTTCTTCTACTTCTTCTTCTGCTTCTTCATTTTCTTCCTCTTCTTCTTGTTCTTCTCCTTTTTGTTCTTTTAACTCTTCTTCATCCTCTTTTTCTTCTTCTTATCTTTTTCTTCTTCTTCCCCTTCTTCTTCTTCTTCTTCTTTGTATTTTTCTTTTTCTTCTTCCTTCTTCTTACTCTTCTTCTTCTACTTCTTCTTCTTCTCCACCTCTTCTTGTTCCTTCTCTTTTTTTGTTTCTTCTTCTTCTTTTTCTTCTTCTTCATCTGTTTCTTCTCATTTTCTTCTTAGGCATCTTTTTGTACTCCTTCTTCTACTACTACTACTTCTTCTTCTTCTTCTTGAACTTCTTCTACTTCTTCTTCCTCTTCTTCTACTACTACTTCTTCATCTTCTTCTCCTTCTTCGTCTTCTTCTTCATCCTCCCTTTCCTTTTCTTCTTCTACTTCTTTCACTTCTACATTTTCCACTCTTCTTCTTCTTCTTCTTCTTCGTCTCTTCCTCCTTTTTATCCTCCTCCTTCTTCATCTTCTTCTTCTTATTATTATTATTCTCCTTCTTCTTCTTCTTCTTCTTCTTCTTCTTCTTCACCTACACCTCCATCTCCTTCATCTTCTTCTTCTCCTCCACCTTCTACTCCTTCTTTTACTCCTCTTTCTTCTCCTTCTTCTTCCATTTCTTCTTCATCATCTTCTTCTTCTTCTTATTCTTATTTTTCCTCTTTTTTTCCTCCTCCACCTTCTTCTTCTTCTTATTCTTCTTTTTCTTCCTCTTCTTCTTTTTTATCTTCTTTTATTTTTCTACTTCTTTATCTTCTTCATCTTCTTCTACTTCTTCTTTTTCTTCTTCTTCTGTTTCCTCTCCTTCTTTTTCTTCTCCTCCTCCTTCACTTTCTTCTTCTTTACCTTCTTCTTCTTCTTCTTCTTCTTCTTCTCTTTCTGGTACTTCTTGTACTTCTAGTTATTCCTCTTCTTCTTCTTCTTCTTTTTCCTCTACTTCTTCTTCTTCTTCTTCTTCTTCTTCTTCTTCTACTTTTTCTTCTTCATCTTCTTCATCTTCTTCTTCTTCTTTATTCCCTTCTCCTTGTTCTTCTCCTCCTCCATCTTTTTCTTCTTCTTCTCCTTCTACTCCTTTAACTTCTTTTTCTACTTCTTCTTCTTCTTCCTCTTCCTCTTCCTTTTCTCATACTTCTTCTTTTTCTTCTTCTTCTTCTTGTTCTTCTCCTCCAGCTTCTTCTTCTTCATTTTCTCATTCTTTTAATTCTTCCTCTTCTTATTCTTATTCTCCTTCTTTAACTTCCTCTTCTTCTACTTCTTCTTCTTCACCTCCTCGTCTCCCTTCTTCTTCATATTCTTCTCCTCCTCCTCTAACTTTTTCTTCTTCTTCCAATTATTCTTCATCTTCTTGTTCTTATTCTTCTCCTCCTCCTCCTCTTGCTTCTTCTTCTTCTTCTTCTTCTTCTTCTTCTCCTCTTCTTCTTCTACTTCTTCTACTTCTTCTTCTTCTTCTTCTTCTTCTTCTTCTTCTTCTTTGTCTTCTTCTTCTTCTTCTTTCACTTCTTCTTCTTCCTTTTCTTCTTCTTCTTCATTTTTCATCACTCCCTCTGCTTCTTCTTCTTCTTCTTCTTCCTCCTCTTCCACCTCTCCAAATTTTTCTTTTTCTTCTTCTTCTTCTTCTTTTTCAACATCATATTTTTCTTCTTCTTCTTGTTCTTCTTCTTCATATTCTTCCTGCCCTTCTTATTCTTCTTTATATTTTTCTTCTTCTTCTTTTTCTTCCACTATTACTTCTTGTTCTCCTTCTTGTTCTTCATCATCATCATCTTCTTCTTCTAGTACTACTACTACTACTTCTTCTTTTTCTACTTCTTCTTTTTCTCTTCTTCTTCACGTTCTTCTTCTTCGACTTCTTCTTTGTCTTCTTTTTCTTCTTTCTCTTCTACTTCTTTTTCCTCTTCTGAATTTTCTTCTTCTTTGTTTTCTTCTTCTTCATGTTCTTCTTTTTCTTCTTCTTTTTCTTCTTCTTTTATCTCTTCTTTTTCTTCTTCTTCCACTTCTTCTTTCAACTTATTATTATTATTATTATTATTATTATTGTACATCATCCTTTACTACTACTACTACTTCTTTTCCTTCTACTTCTTCTTCTTCTTCATCTACTTCTTCTTCTACATCATCTTCTTCTACTTCTTTTTAAATTTCTTCTTCTTCTTCCTATTCTTCTACTTCTTCTTCTTCTTCTTTTTCTTCTTGCCCTTCCTCTTCTTCTTCTTAAATCTCATCTTCTTCTTTTTCTTCTTCTTCTTCTGCCTCTTCTTCTTCTTCTTCGTCTACTTCTTCTTCTTCTTCTTCTTCTTCTTCTTCCTCTTCTTACTCTAGTTCTTCTTTTTCTTCTTCTTCTTCTTCTACTTCTTCTTTATCATCATCATCTTCTCCTTCTAGATCTACTACTACTTATTCTTCTTCATCTTCTTCTTATTCTTCTTTTGCTCCTTCTTCTTGTTCTTTTGTCATTTGTTTCTTCATCTTCTTCTTCCCCCACCTCTTCTTCTTCTTCTTCTTCTTCTTCTACTGCTTTTCTTCTTCTTCTCCTCCTCCTAATCCTTCTTCTTCTTCTATCATCAGCATCTTCTTCTTCTTCTACACTCCTTCAACTTCTTCATCTTCCCCTTCTTTTTCTTCTCCTCTTATTCCTCAGCTACTTCTTCTTTTTCTTCTTTACATTTCTTACTTCAACCTCTTCTTATTCTGCTTCTTGCTTCCTCCTCTTCTTTCTACTACTGCATCTTCTTCTTCTTCTTCTTCTTCATCTTCTTATCTTTCTTCTTCCTCCTTCTCTTCTTCTTCTTTTTCTTCTTCTTCTTTTTCTTCTTCTTCTTCTTCTTCTTCTACTCCTCCTTCTCCTTCTTTTGCTTCTTCAACTTTTTCTCCTTCAACTTCTTCTTCTACTTCTTCCTCTACTTCATCTTCTTCTACTACTTTTTCTTCTTCTTCTTCTTCTTCCTCTTCTTCTTCTTCCACTTACTCTTTTTCTTCTTCTTCTTCTTCTTAATTTTCATCATCTTCTTCTAATTCTTATTATTATTGTTATACTATATCATCTTCTTCTTCTTCAACATCATCTACAACTATAATTTCTTCTTTTTCTTTTTCTTCTACTATTTCTTTTTCTTTTTCTTTTACATCTTCTCCTTCTTCTCTGCTACTACTTCTTTTCTTCTTCTTCTTCTCCTCCTCCTCCTTCTTCTTCTTTTTATCCTCTTCCTCCTACTTCTACTTGTTCTTCTTCTTCTTCTTCTTCGTCTTCGTCCTCTTCTTCTTGCTCTTCTTCTTCTTCTCCTTCCCCTTCTTCTACTTCTTCGTCTACTTCTTCCACTTCTTCTTCTTCTTCTTCTGCTACTTCTTCTCCTTCTTCTTCTTATTCTTTATCTTCTTCTTCCTCTTCTTCTTCTACATCTTCTTCTTCTTCTTCACCTTCTTCTTCTTCATCTTCTTCTTTCCCTTGTTCTTCCTCTTCTTCTTCTTCTTCTTCTTCTTTTTCTTCTTCTTCTTCTTCTTCTCTTTCTTCTCCATCTTTTCCTTCTAAATCTTCTTCTTCTACTACTACTACAACTTCTTCTTCATTTCTTCTTCTTCTTACTCTTCTTCTTCTCTTCTTCTTTTTCTTCTTCTTCTTCTTCTTCTTCTTCTACTTCTTCTTCTTCTTCTTCTTCTTCTACTTCTTATTATTTTTCTTCTTTTTCTTCTTCTTCTTCTTCTTCTTCTTCTTCTCCTTCTTCATCTTCTTCTTGATCATCATCTTCTTCTTCTTCTTCTTCTTCTTTTCCTTCTTCTTCTTCTTCTTCTTCTTCTTCTTCTCTTCCTCCTCCCTCTTATCTTTCTTCTTCTTCTTCTTCTTCTTCTTCTTTTCTTCTTCTCGTTCTTCTTCTTCTTCTTCTTCTTCTTCTTCCTTTTCTTCTTCTTCTTCTTCTTCTTCTTCTTCTTTTTCTTCTTCTCGTTCTTCTTCTTCTTCTTCTTCTTCTTCTTCCTTTTCTTCTTCTTCTTCTTCCACTTCTTCTTCTTCTTCTTATTCTTCTTCTTAATCTTCTTCTTTTTCTTCTTCTTCTTCTCTTTCTTCCACTTCTTCTTCCACATCTTCTTTTTGTTCTTCTTCTTCTTCTTCTACATTTGCTTTTCTTCTTTTTCTTCTTCTTCTTCTTCTTCTTCTTCTTCATCTTCTTCTTCTTCTTCTTCTTCTTCATCTTCTTCGTCTTCTTCTTCTTCTTTTCTTCTTTTTCTTCTTCTGCTTTTTCTTTTTGTTCTTCTTCTTCTTCTTCTACTTACCCTTATTCTTCTTAATCTTCTTCTTCTTCTTCTTATTCTTCTTCTTCATCTTCTTCTCCTTCTTCACCTTCATATTCTTCTTTCTATCTTTTCCTTCTTTTCCATCATATCCTTCTTCAACATCTTCTACTTCTACTTCTTCTTCTTCTTCTTGTTCTACCATCTTCTTACTCCTCTCCTTTTTCCTCTTCTACTTCTTTTTATTTTTCTTCTTCTTCTTATTTTCCTTCTTCTTCTACTTCTTCTTCGTCTTCCTCCTCTTCCCCATATCCTTCTTGTTCATTTTTCTACTTCTTCTTCTTCATCTTCTTCTGCTTATCCTTCTTATTCTTCTTCTTCTTTTTCTTATTATTTTTATTATTATTATTCTTATTATTATTCCTCTTCTTCTTCTTCTTCTTCTGCTTCTTTTTTTCTTCTTCCTCTTCTTCATCATCATCATCATCTTCTTCTTCTCCTTCTCTTTCTTCTTCTTCATACTCTTCCTCCACTTCTTCTACTTTTACTTTTTCTTATTCTTCTTCTTCTTCTTCTTCTTCTCCTTCTTCTTCTTCTTCTCTTTCTACTTTTTGTTCATCTTCTTCTTCCTTTTCTTCAACTTCTAATTTTCATTTTTTGGTTCTTATTCTATTACAACATCATCATCATAATCATCATCATCATCATCACCTTGTTCTTGTTCTTCTTTTTCTTCTTCTTCTCCTACTACTACTTCTTCTACTTCTTCTTCTTCTACTTCTTCTTTCACTTTTTCTTCTTGTTCTTCTTCAAGCCTTTTTGTTAATCCTATTCTACCTTTTCTTCTTCTTCTTGCTATTGTCTTCTTCTACTACTTCTTCTTCTTCTTCTTCTTCTCCTTCTTCTTCTTCTTCTTCTTCTTTGTCTTCTTCGTCTTCTTCTTCTTCATCATCTTCTTTTTCTTCTTCATCTTCATCTTCTCCTCCTCCTCCTCCCACCACTTCTCCTTCTTCTTTTTCTTCTTCTTCTTGTTCCTCTCCTGCTTCTTCTCCATCTTCTTCTTCTTCTTCTCCTTCTTCTTGTTCATCTTCTTTTTCTTCTTCTTCTTTTTCTTTCTCTTTCTCTCCTTCTTATTCTTCATCTTTTTTTCGTCTTCTTCTTCTTGTTCTTCTTCTTCTTGTTGTTGTTCTCCTTCTTCTTCTTGCACTTCTTCCTCTTCTTCTTCCTCTTCTTCTTCTTCTTCTTCTCCTTCTTCTTCTCCTTCTACTCCTACCTCTTCTTCTTCTTCCTTTTCTTCTTCTATTTCTAATTCTTCTTCCTTTTATTTTGCTTCTTCTTCTTTTTCTTCTTCTCCTCCTTGTGCACCTTTTTCTCCGCATTCTTCTTCTTCTTCTTGTTCATCTTCTCCTTCTTCTCCAACATCTTCTCTTTCGTCATCATCAACTCCTTGTTCTTCTTATTCTTCTTCTATTTCTTTTTTTCTTTTTGTTGTTCTTTCTCTTCTTCTACCTTTTCTTTTTCTTCAACATTTCCTTTTTGTGCTTCTTCTTCTACTTCCTCTTCCTTTACTCCTTTTTCATCTTCTTCTATTTCTTCTTCTTCAACTTCTTCTTCTTCTTCATCTTCCACCTCCTCTTCCTTTTCTTCGTCATCTACTTCTAGCTTTTCTACTTCTGCTTTTTCTTCTTCCTCCACTTCTTCCTCTTCTTCCGTCTTCTTCATCATCATCTTCTTCTTCTACTACTTCTCCACTTCTTCTTTTTGTTCTCTTTCTTCTTCTTACACTTCTTCTTCTTCTTCTTCTTCCTCCCCGTCTTCTTCTTCTTCTCCTTCTGCTTCTTATTCTGTGTCCCCTTCTTCTTCCACTTCTAATTCTTCTTCTTACTATTGTTACTCTTCTTCGTCATCTTCATGTTCTTCTTCTTCTTCTTCTTCTTCTTCTTCTTCTTCTTTCTCTTGTTCTTCTTCTCCTTTTTTATCTTCTTCATCATCTTTTACTTCTTCGTTTTCTTCTTATCCTTCTTTTCTCCTCCTCCTCCTTCTTCATCTTCTTCTTCTTCTACTTCTTCTTCTTCTTCTTCCTCCCCTTCTTCTTCTAGTTTTTTTTCTTCTTCCTTTTCTTCTTGTTTGTCTACTTCATCTTGGACTTCAACTTTCCCTTCTTCTTCTTCTTCTTCTTCATCGTTATCATCATCTTCTTCTTCTTCTTCTTCTTCTCCTCATCCATCTTCTTCCTCTTCTTCAACTCCAACTTCTACTTCTTCTTCCTCTTCTTCTAATTCTTCTTATTCTTCTTCTTCTACTTCTACTTCTTCTCCTCCTCCTCCTCCTCCTACCTCTTCTTCTTTTAATTCTTCATCTCCTCCCTTCTTTTTCTTCTTTTAGTTCTTCTTCTTCTTCTTCTTCTTCTTCTTCTTCTTCTTCTTCTTCCTATTGTTCTTCTTCTTCTTCTTCTCTTCTTCTTCTTCACCTTCTTCTTCTTTTTTTAATTCTTCATCTTCTTATAATTCTTCATCTTCCTCTTCTTCATCATCATCATCTTCTTCTTTTTGTTCTTCATCATCATCTTTTTCTTCTTCTTCTTCTTCTAATGTTTCTTCGTCTTCTTCTTCTTCTTCTCCTTCACCTTCTTCTTCTTCTTCCTCTTCTTCTTCTTCTTCTTTTTCATATTCTTCTTTTTCTTGTTCTTCTTCTTCTTGTTCTTCTTCTTTGACTTCTTCTCTTCTTCTTCTTATTATTAATATTATTATTGTTATTCTTTTTCTTCTTCTTCCACCACCTCTTCCTCTTTCTATGCTTCCCCTACTTTTACTTTTTCTTCTTCTACTTATTCTTATTTATTTTCTTCTACAACTTCTTCTATTTCTTATTCTTCTTCTTCTTCTACTACTACTACTACTTCTTCTTCTTCCACATATAATTCTCTTTTTGTAGTTCTTTTTCTTCATCTTCCTCTTCTTCTTCATCTCTTTTTTCTTCTTCTTCTTTTTAATGTTCTTCTTAATCTTTTTCTTCTTCTTCTTCTTCTTTTCTACTTCTACTTCTACTTCTTCTTCTTCTACCCCTGTTGCTTCTTCTTCTTCTTCTTTTTCCACTTTTTCTTCTTCTTCTTCTTCTTCTTCTTTTCCTTCTACTTCTTCTACTTTTTCTTCTCTTCTTCTAATACATCTTCTTATTCTTCTTCATCATCATCATCATCTTCTTCTTCTACTTGTTCTTCTTCCTCATCATCATCATCTTCTTCTTCTTCTTCTCCACCACGTCTTTGTACTTCTTCTTCTCCTCGTCCATCTTCTTCTTCTATTAATTCTTCTTCTTCTTCTTCATTTTCTCCTCCACCTCCTCCTCCTTCTTCTTCTTCTTCCTCTCCTTCTTCTTCTTCTTCTTCTTCTCCTTCTTCTAATTCTTCTTCTTCTTCTTCTTCTATTTCTTCTTCTTCTTCTTCTCCTTCTTCTTCTTCTTCTCCTTCACCTTCTTCTTCTTCTGCTTCTTCTTCTCCTTCTTCTTCTTCTTCTTCTTCTTCTTCTTCTTCTTCTTTTACTTCTTCTTCTTCTTCTTCTTCTTCTTCTTCTTCTCCTTCTTCCTCTTCTTCTTCTTCCTCTTCTTCTTCTTCTTCTTCTTCTTCTTCTTCTTCTTCTTCTTCTGCTTATTCTTCGTCTTCTTCTTCTTCTTCTTCTTCTTCTTCGTCTTCCTCTTCTTCTTCTTCTAATTCTTTTCTTCTTCTCATTGTTCTTCTTCATGATCATCATCATCCTCATCTTCTTCTTCTACCTCTTCTTCCTCCTCTTCTTCTTTTTCTTCTTCTTTTTCTTCTTCAACATCATCTTCATCTACTTCTTCTTCTTCATATTCTCCTCCTCCTTGTTTTCTTCTTTTTCTTCTAGTTCTTCTTCTTCTTCTACTTATTCTCCTCCTCCTCCTCCTACTCCTTCTTCTTGTCCTCCTTCTTTGTCTACTACTTCTTTTACTTATTCTTCTTCTTCTTCTTCATTTTCTTATTATTATTATTATTATTATTATTATTAATTTTCATCTTCTTTCCCATCTTCTTCTTCTTTTTCTACTATTACTTCTTCTTCTTCTACTTCTTCTTAGTCCTCTTCTTCTTCTTCTTCTTTCTCTTCGTCTTCTTCTTCTTCTTCTTCTCCTTCTTCTTTTTTTACTTCTTCTTCTTCTACTTCTTCTCCTTCCACTTTGTCTTCTCCTTCATCTTCTTTTTATTCTTCTTCT
>JAIUJO010003066.1:0-7500 GCA_023846275.1 Vanilla planifolia
TTCTTCTTCTTCTTCTTCTTCTTCTTATCTTTCTTCTTCTTCTACTTCTTCTCCTTCTTCTTCTTCTTCTTCTTCTTCTTTTCCTTCTTCTTCTTCTTCCTCTTGTTCTTCTTCTTCTACTTCTTATTCTTCTTCATCTTCTTCTTCTTCTTCTTCCCTTCATTTTCTTCTTCTTCTTCTTTATGTTCTTCCTCTTCTACTTCTTCTTGTTCATCTTCTTATTCTTACTCTTTTTCTTCTTCTTCTTCTTCTTCTTATGGTTCTTCTTCTACTACTTCTCCTACTTCTTCTTCTTCTTCTTCTTTTTTCTTCTCCTTCTTCCTTTTCTTCTTTACATTTTTTCTAATCTTCTTCTAATACTTCTTCTTCATCTTCTATTTCTTCTTCTTCTTCTTCTTCTCCTTCTTCTTTTTCTTCTTCTTCTTCTTATTCTTCTTCTTCTTCTTCTCCTTCTTCTCCTCCTTCTTCTTCTCCTTCTTCTTCTTCTTCTTCTTCCTCTTCTTCTTCTTCTTCTTCATCTTCTTCAACTTCTTCATCTTCTCCTTCCTCAACTTCTTCCTTTTTTTCTTCATCATCTTCTCCTTCTTATTCTTCTTATTCTTCTTCCTCATCTTCTTCTTCTTCTTCTTCTTCTTCTTCTTCTTCTTCTTCGTCTTCTTCTTCTTGTTCTTCTTCTTCTTCATCTTCCTTTTCTTCCTCCTCTACTTCTTTATCTACTTCTTCTTCTTCTTCCTCTTCTTCTTCTTCTTCTTCTTCTTTATATCTTCTTTCCTCCGTCTTCTTTTTCCTCTTCTTCTTTTTCTTCTTCTTCTTCTTCTTTCTTTTCTACATCTTCTATTTCTTTTTCTTCTTCATCATCTGCTTCTATACCTTCCTTTCTTCTTCTTCTTCTTGTTCTTCTTCTTCTATCTTTTCTTCTTTTTCTTCTTCTTCCTCTTCTTCCTCTTCTTCTTCTTCTTCTTCTTCTTTTATCCTTGTTCTTGTTCTTGTTCTTCTTCTTCCTCTCCTCTTCTTGTTCTTCTTCTTCTACTTCTTCTTTTTCTTCTTCTTCTTCTTCCTATTCTTACTCATCTTCTTTAACTTCCTATTCTTCTTCTCCTTCTTCTTCTTCTTCTTCTTTTTCTTCTTCTTCTTCATCGTCTTCTCCTTCTTCTTTTTCCTCTTATTTTTCTTCTCCTTATTCCTCTTCTTCCAAAGCTTTGTCGTCCTCTTCTTCTTCCTCCACTCCTTCCACTTCTTCTTCTTCTTCTTCTTCTTCTTCTTCTTCTTCTTTTTGTTCTTCTTGTTATTTCTCCTCTTCTTCCTTTTCTTCTTCTTCTTGTTCTTTTTCTTATTCATCTTATTCTTCTTTTTCCTTCTTCTTCTTCTTCTTCTTCTTCCTCTTCTTCCACTTCTTCCAATTCTTCTTCTTCCTCTTCTACCACTTCTTCGAATTCTTCTTCTTCTTCCTCCTCCTCTTCTTTCTCTTCTTATTCTTCCTCTTTTTCTTCTACTTCTTCTTCAACTTCATCATCTTTTTCTTCTTCTTCTTCTATTACTACTACTACAACTACTACTTCCACTTCTTCTTTTTCTTCTTCCTCTTCTTCTTTTTTTCTACTTAATCTACTTCTTCTTCATCTTCTTCTTCCTCTTCTTGTTTTTCTTCTTTTACTTCTTCTTCACCTTCTAGTTCTTCTTCTTCTTCTTTTACTTCTTTTTCATCTTCATCATCTTCTTCTTCTTCTTCTTCTTCTTCCTCTACATCTTTTTATTCTTCTTCTTCTCTCTTCTTCTTCTTCTTCTTCTACATCTTCTTCTTCTTCTTCTTCTTCTTCTTCTTCTAATTCTAATACTTATCCTTTTTCCTAATCTTCTTCTTCTTCTTCTTCTTTTTCATCCTCATCTTCTTCTTCTCCAACTTCTTCTTCTTCTTCTTCTTCTTCTTCTTCTTCTTCTTCATCTTCTTACTTCTCTTCTTCTACTTTCTTTTCTTCTTTTCAATTTCTTCTTCATCGTCTTCTTCTTCTTCTTCTTCATCTTCTTCTTCCTCTTCTTCCTCTTCTTCTTCTTCTTCTTCTTCTCCTTTATCTTCTTTTCCTCCATCTTCTTCCTCTTCTTATTCTTTTTCTTCCTCATCTTTCTTTTTTGCTTCTTCTTCTTCTTAATCTTCTTCTTCTTCTTCTTGTTCATCTTCATCTACATCTACTTCTTCTTCTTCATCGTCTTCTTCTATACCTTCTTTTCTTCTTCTTCTTCTTTTTCTTCTTTTTCTTCTTCTTCTTCTTCTTCTTCTACTTCTTCCTCTCGTTCTTCTTCCTCTACCTCTTCTTCCTTTTCCACCTCGTCTTAAATTTCTTCTTCTTCCGCTTCTTCTTCTTCTTCTTCTTCAATTTCTTTTTCCTCTTCCTCTTGTTCTTCTTCTTCTTCTTCCTCTTCCTCTTCTTTTACTTCTTCTTTTTCTTCTTCATCTTGTACCTTTTCATCATCTTGTTCTTCTTTTGTTTCTTTATCCTCTTCTTCTTTACCTTCCTTTTCTTCTTTGTCCTCTTCTTCTTCTTCTTCTTCTTCGTCTTCTTTTTCTTCCTTTTCCACTTCTTCTGCTACTTCTTGTTCTTTCCCTTCTTCCACTTCTTCTTCTTCTTCTTCTTCTTCCTCTTATTCTTCTTCTTCTTCTTCTTCTTCTCCTTATTCTTCTTCTTCTTCTTCTTCTTTTTGTTCATGTTCTTATTCCTCCACTTCTTCCTCTTCTTCTTCTTCTACAACTTCTTCTTCTTCTTCTTCCACTTCTTCCAATTCTAATTCCTCTTTTTATTCCTATTTTTCCTCTTCTTATTCTTCTTCTTTTTTTTTCTACTTCTTCTTCAACATCTTAATCTTTTTCTTCTTCTTCTTCTACTATTACTACAACACTTTCGCTTCTTCTTCTTCTTCTTCAACTTCTTCTCCTTCTCCTTGTACTTCTTCTTGTTCTACTTTTGGTTCTTCTTCTTCTACTTCTTCATCTTCATCGTCTTCTTCTTCTTCTTCTTTTAAGTCTTCTTCATCTTCTTCTTCTTCCTGTTCTCCTTTTTTTCCTTTTAATCTTCTTCTTCTTCATCTACTTCTTCTTCTTCTTCTTCAACTTCTTCTCCTTTTACTTCTTCTTCTTCTTCTTCTACTACTTCTTCTTCTTCTATGTCTTCTACATCATCAACTTTTTTTTCTTCTTCTTCTTCTTCTTATTCTTCTTCTTTTTCTTTTTCTTCTTCTTATTCTACTTCTTCCTTTTCTTCTTCTTCTTCTTCTTCTTTTTCTCCTTTTCTCCTTCTCTTCTTCTTTGCCATCTTCTTCTTCTTCTTGTTCTTCTTATTCTGCTTCTTATTCTTCTTATTCTTCTTCTCCTTCTTCTTCTTCGTCCTATTCTTCTTCTTCTTCGTCTTCTTGTTATTTTTGTTCGTCTTCTTTTACTTCTTAATCGTTCTTCTTCTTCTTGATCTTCTTCTTCTTATTCTTCTTCCTCCTCCTCCAGCTTCTCCTCCTCTTCTTCTTCTTCTTCTTCTTCTTCTTTCTTCTCTTATTCTTCTCTTATTCTTCTAATGCTTCTTCTATTTCTTATTTTTCTTCTTCTTCATCTTCATCATCGTCTTCTTCTACGTCTTCTTCTTCTTCTTCTTCTTCTCCTTCATCTTCTTCTTCTTCGTCTTCTTCTTCTTCTTTTGCCACTTCTTCTCCTCCTCCATCTTTTTCCTCTTCTTCCACTTCTTCTTTTTGTTCCTCTTCTTTCTCTTCTTCTACTTCTTCTTCTTCTTCTTCTTCTTCTTCTTCTTTTTCTTTACATTCCTCTTCTTCTTCTTCTTCTTCTTCTTTTTCTTTACATTCCTCTTCTTTTTCTTCTTCTTCTTTTCTATAACTTCTTCTTCTTCTTCCTCTTCTTCCACTTCTTCTTCTTCTTCTTCCCTTCTTCCTCTTCTTCTTCTTCTTCTTCTTCTTCTTTTCATGTTCTTATTCTTCATCTTCTTCTTCTTCTTCTTCTTCTTCTTCTTCTTCTAGTTATACTTCCTCTTCTTTCACTTCTTCTTCTTCTTCTTCTTCTACCTCCTCCACTTCCTCTTCTTCTTCTTCTTCTTTTTCATCATCATTATCATCTTCTTCTTCTTCTTCTTTTTCTTTCACTTCTTCTTCTACTACTTTATCTTTGCCTTTATCCATTTCTTCTTTACCTTTTCCCGCATTATTGTCATCTTCTTCTTCTTCTTCTTCTTCTTCTCCTTCTTCTATTTTTCTTCTTCTCCTCCTTCTTCTTCTTCTTCTACTCCTCCTCCTCCTTCTTCATCTTCTCGTTCATGTTCTTCTTTTTCTTCGACTTCCTTTTCTTCTTCTTCTTCTTCTTCTTCTTGTTCATCATCTTCTTCTTATTCTTCTTATTCTTCTTCTTCTTTTATTTCTTCTTCTTCTTCTTCTTCTTCTTCTTCTTCCCTCTTCTTCTTCTTCTTCTTCTTTCTTCTCCTCCTCCTCCCCTTTTTCTTCTTTTTCTTCTTCTTCTTCTTTTTCTTCTTCTTCTTCATCTTCTTCTTCTTCTTCTTCTTCTTCTTCCACTTCTTCTTCTTCCTCTACTTCTTCTTCTTCTTCTTCCTCTTCAACTTTTCTTCTTCTTCTTCTTCTTCTTCTTTTTTCTTCTTATTGTTCTTCAACTTCTCCTTCTTCTTCTTCTTCTTCTTTGTCTTCTTATTTGTCTTCTTATTTGTCTTCTTCCTCCTCTTCTTCTACTTCTTCTTCTCCTTCTACTTCTTCTTTTTGTTCTTCTTCTTCGTCTTCTCCTTCCTCTTCTTCCTCTTATTCTTCTTCTTCTTCTTCTTTTTCTTCTTAGTCTTCTTCTTCTTCTTCTTCTTCTTTCTCTTCTTTTTTTCCTTCTTCTTCATCTTCTTCTTCTTTGTCTTCTTCTTCTTCTTCTTCTTCTTCTTCTTCATAACCTTCTTCCTCTTATTCTTCTTCTTCTTCTTCTTCTTCTTCTTCTTCGTCTCCTTGCTTTAGTTTTTCTTCTTCTATAACTACTTCTTCCTCTTCTTCTTGTTCTTCCACTTCTTCTTCTTCTTCTTCTTCCACTTTTTCTACTTCTTCTTCTTCCTCTTCTTCTTCTACTTCTTCTTCTTTTTCTTCTTTACCTTCCTCTTCTTATTCTTCTTCTTCCTCTTGTTCTTCTTCTTTCTCCTCTTCTTCCTGTTCTTCCTCTTCTTCTTTTCTTCTTCTTCATCATCTTAATCAACTTCTACTTCTTTTCCTTCCTCTTGTTCTTGTTCTTCTTCTTCTTCTTCCTCCTACTCCTCCACTTCTTCTTCTTCTTCTTCTCCTTTTTTCTCATCATCATCTTCTCCTTCTTCTTCTTCTTTTTCTTTGTCTCTTATACATCTTCATCATCATCTTCTTCTACTTATTCTTCTTCTTCTTCTTCTTCTCCTTCTGCTTCTTCTTTGTGTAGTCTTCTTCTTCTTCTTCTTTGTCTTCTTCCTCTTCTTCTTCATCGCCATTTTCTTCTTCTTCTTCTTCTTCTTCTTCTTCTTCTTCTTCTTCTTTGTCTTCTTCTTCATCTTCTTCTTCTTCTCCTTTTACTCCTTCTTCTTCTTCTTCTTCTTCTTCTTCTTCTTCTTCTTCATCTTCTCCTTCTTCCTATTATCCTTCTACTTCTTCTTCTTCTTCTTCTTCATTACCCTACTCTTCTTCTTCTTATTCTTTCTTCTTCCTCGTCATCTTCCTCTTCTTTCTCTTCTTCTTTTCTTCTTCTTCATCATCATTATCCTCTTCTTCTTATTTTTCTTCTTCTTCTTCTTCTTCTTCTTCTTCTTCCTCGTCTTCTTCTACTTCATATTTTTCTCCTTCTTCAAATACGTCTTCATTTTCTTCTACTTCTTCCTCATCTTCTTCTTCTTCATTTTCTTTCTCTTCCTTTTTTTCTTCATCACCCATCATCATCATCATCATCATCAACAACTTCTTCTTCTTCTTCTTCTTTCTCGACTTTCTTCTACTTCTTCTTCTTCTTCTTGTTCTTCTTCTTCTCCTTTGTCTTCTCCTTCATCTTCTTCTTCTTCTTCTTCCTCTTCTTCTTCTTCTTCTTTGCCTTCTTCTTCATCTTCTTCTACATCTTCTTCTTCTTCTTCTTCTTCTTCTTCTTCTTTTTCTTCTTCTTCTTTTTATTCTTCTTCTTGTTTTTCTTTTTCTCCTTATTCCTTTTCTTCATCTTATTCTTCTTCTTTTCCTCTTCCTCCTCTTCTTCTTGTTCTTCCTCTTCTTCTTCTTCTTCTTCTTCTACTACTTCTTCTCCTTCTTCTTCTTCCTCTTCTTCTTCTTCTACTTCTTCTTTTTCTTCTTCATTACCTTGCTCTTCTTCTCCTTCTTCTTCCTCTTGTTCTTCTTCTTCTTCCTCTTCTTCCTCTTCTTCTTTTCTTCTTCTTCATCATCATTATCCTCTTCTTGTTCTTTTTTTACTTCTTCTTCTTGTTCTTTTTTTACTTCTTCTTCTTCTTCTTCCTCATCTTCTTCTTCTTCTTCTTCTCTTCTTCTTCATCATCATCTTCTTCTTCTTCTTCTTCTCCTCCTTCTTCTTCTTCTTCTTCTTCTACATGTTCTTCTTCTTCCTCTTCTTCTTCTTCCTCTTCCTCTTCTTCTTGTTCTTCCTCTTCTTCTTCTTCCTCCTCATCCTCTTCCTCTTCTTTTTTCTCTTCTTCTTGTTCTTGTTCTTCTTCTTCTCCTTCTCATTCTTCTTCCTCTTCTACTTCTTCTTTTTCTTCTTCTTCTTTATCCTCTTCTTCTTTACCTTCCTCTTCTTCTTCTTCCTCTACTTCTTCTTCTTCTTCTTCTTCTTCTTCTTTTTCGACTTCTTTTTCTTCTTTTTCCACTTCTTCTTCTTCTTCTTCTACCTTTTCTTTCACTTCTTCATCATCTTCTTCTTCTTCTTCCTCTCCTTCCTCTTTTTCTTCTTCTTCTTCTTCATCTTCTTCTTCTTCTTCTTCTTCTTCTTCTTTATCTTCTTTTCTTTCATCTTCATCCTCCTCTTCTTCTTTTTCTTCCTCTTGTTTCTTTTTTGCTTCTTCTTCTTGCTCTTCTTCTTCATCTTCTTGTTCTTCTTCATCTACTTCTACTTCTTCTTCTTCTTTGTCTTCTTCAATACCTTCCTTTCTTGTTCTTCTTCTCGTTATTCTTCATCTTCCTCTTCTTCCTCTTCCACCTCTTCTTCTATTTCTTCTTCTTCCTCTTCTTCCTCTTCTTTTTCGTCTTCTTCTTTTCTTCTTGTTATTCTTCTTCTTCTTCTTTTTCATCTTCGTCTTTTTCTTCTTCTTCTTCTTCTTCCCCTTCTTTATCCTCTTCTTCTTTACCTTCCTTTTGTTCTTCGTCCTCTTCTTCATTTTTCCTTCTTCTTCTTCTTCTTCTTTTCGTCTACTTTTTCTTCCTTTTCCACTTCTTCTACTTCTTCTTCTTCCAGCTCTTCATCTTCTTCTTCTTCTTCTTCATCTTCTTCTTCTTCTACTTCTTCTTCCTTTTCTT
>JAIUJO010003066.1:15000-20000 GCA_023846275.1 Vanilla planifolia
CTTTATTTTCTTCTTCTTCTACTCCTACTTCTTCTTCTTCTTGTTCTTCCTTTTCTTCTTTGTATTTTTCCTAATCTTCTTCTGCTACTTCTACTTTTGGTTCTTCTTCTTCTGCTTCTTCTCCTTCTTCTTCTCCTTCATCTCCTTATTCTTCTTTTTCTTCTTCATCAACATCATCATCATCATCATCATCTTCTTCTTCTTCTTCTTATACTTCTACTTCTTCTTCTACTTCTACTTCTTCTTCTTTTTCTACTTCTTCTTCTTCTTCTTCTTCTTCTTCTTCTTCTTCTTTGTCTTCTTCTTCTTCTTCTTCTTCTTCTATTACAACTTCTTCTTCTTCTTCTTCTTCTTCTTCTTCTTCCTCCTCTTCTACTACTACTATTACTACTACTTGTTCTTCTTCTTCTTCCACTACTACTACTTCTTTTTCTTCTTCTTCTTCTTCTTAGTTTTCTTCTTCTTCTTTTTGTTTTTGTTCTCCTTCTCCATCTCCTTCTCCTTCTTCTTCTTCCTACGATTCTTCTACTTCATAAACTTTTTCTTCTTCTTCTTTTCCTCCTATTCTTCTTCTTTGTCTTCGTCTACATCTTCTACTTCTTCAACTTCTTCTTCTTCAACTTCTTCTTCTTCTTCTTCTTCTTCTTAGTCTTCCAATTATTCCTCTCCTTATTCTTCTTCTTCTTCTCTTCTTCTTCTTCTTCTTCTTCTTCTTCTTCTTCTTCTTTTTATTCTTCTCCTACTTCTTCTTCTTCTTCTTCCTCTTCATCATCATCATCATCTTCTTCTTCTACTTCTTCTTCCTCTTCTTCTTTTTCCTTCTTCTTCTTCCCATTTTTCTTCTTCTTCTACTTCTTCTTCAACATCTTCTTCTTGTTCTCCCTCTACTGCTTCCTTTTGTTCTTCTTCTTCTTCTTCTTCTTCTTCTTCTTATTCTTCCTCATAATCATCATCTTCTTCTTTTTCTACCCCATCTTCAATGTCTTCTTCTGCTTCTACTTCTTCTTCTTCCTCTTTAACTACTTCTTCTTTTTCTTCTTCCTCTTCTTCTTCTTCTTCTTCTTCTTCTTCTTCTCCCTTGCCTTCCTCTTCTTCTTCTTCTTTTTTATATTCTTTTCCTCTGTCTTCTGTCTCTTCTTCTTCTTTCTCTTCCACTTCTTACTTTTTTTGCTTCTAATACTTCTTCTTCTTCTTCTTCTTCATCTACTTATACTTCTTCTTCTTCAGTCTTCTTCTATACCTTCATTTCTTCTTCTTCTTCTTCTTCTTCTTCTTCCTCTTCTACCTCTTCTTCATTTTCTTCTTCTTCCTCTTCTTCTTCTTCTTCTTCTTCTTCCTCTTCTTCTTCTTCTTCTTCTTCTTTGTCTTCTTCTTCTTCTTTTTCTACTTCTTCTTCTTCTTCTTCTTCCTCCTTTTCTTCATCCTCTACTTCTTTAATATCCTCTTCTTGTTGTTGTTGTTGTTCTTCTTCTTCTTCTTCTTCTTTGTCTTCTTTTTCTTCTTTTTTATCTTCTTCTTCTTCTTCTTCCACTTATTCTTCTTCTTCTTCTTGCTCTTCTTCCACTTCTTTGTCATCTTCTTCTTCTTCTTCCTCTCCTCCCTCTTCTTTTTCTTTTTCTTCTTCTTCTTCTATTTGTTCTTCTTATTCCTCCTCTTCTTCCTTTTCTTTTTCTTCTTGTTCTTGTTCTTATTCATCTTATTCTACTTCTTTTTCTTCTTCTTCTTCTTCTTCTTCTTCCTTTTCTTCCACTTCTTCTAATTCTTCTTCTTCTTCTTCCTGCTCCTCATTTTTCGCTTCTTATTCTTCTTCTTTTTCATCTACTTCTTCGACTTCTTGATCTTTTTCTTCTTCTTCTTCTTCTACTACTACTATAACTACTACTACCACTTCTTCTTTTTCTTCTTCCTCTTCTTCTTTTTTCCTCTTAATCTCCTTCTTCTTCTTCTTCTTCTTCTTCCTCTTCTAGTTTTTCTTCTTTTTCTTCAACTTCTTCACCTTCTAGTTCTTCTTCTTCCTCTACGTCTTCTTCTTCTCCTTCTTCTACCTCATCTTCTTCTTCTTCTTCTACTTCTTCTTCTTCTTCTTCTTCATCTACTTCTTCTCTTCTTCTTCATTTTCTTCTTCATCATCTACTACTTATTCTTCTTCTTCCTCAACTTCTTCTTCTTCTTCATCATCTTCATCTTCTTCTTTCCTCTCTTCTACTTCGTCTTTTTCTTCTTCTTCATCATCTGCTTCTTCTTCTTCTTCTTCTTCTTCTTCTTCATCTTCTTATTCTTCTTCTTCTTCTTCTTCATCATCATCTTCTTCCTCTTCTTCTTCTTCTTCTTTATCTTCTTTTCTTCCATCTTCTTCCTCCTCTTCTTCTTTTTCTTCCTCTTGTTTCTTTATTGCTTCTTCTTCTTCCTCTTCTTCTTCATCTTCTTGTTCTTCTTCATCTACTTCTGCTTCTTCTTCTTCTTCTTTGTTTTCTTCTATACCTTCCTTTCTTGTTCTTCTTCTTCTTGTTCTTCTTCTCGTTATTCTTCATCTTCCTCTACTTCCTCTTCCACCTCTTCTTCTATTTCTTCTTCTTCCTCTACTTCCTCATCTTTTTCTTCTTCTTCTTTTCTTCTTGTTATTATTATTCTTCTTCTTCTTCATCTTTGTCTTTTTCTTCTTCTTCTTCTTCTTCTTTATCTTCTTCCTCTTCTTCTTCTTCTTCTTCTTCCTCTTCTTTATCCTCTTCTTCTTTACCTTCCTTTTGTTCTTCGTCCTCTTCTTCATTTTTCCTTCTTCTTCTTCTTCTTCTTTTCGTCTACTTTTTCTTCCTTTTCCACTTCTTCTACTTCTTCTTCTTCCAGTTCTTCATCTTCTTCTTCTTCTTCTTCTTCCTCTTCTACTTCTTCTTCCTTTTCTTATTCTTCTTCCTCTTTTACTTCTTCTTCTTCTTCTTCTTCTTCCTATTCTTCCACTTCTTCCATTTCTAATGCCTCTTCTTCTTCCTTTTTTACCACTTGTTATTTTTCTTTTTTTTCTTCTACTTCTTCAACATCTTCATCTTTTTCTTTTTCTTCTTCCTCTTCTACTTCTTCTTCTTTTTTTACTACTACTACTACAACTACTCTTTTACTTCTTCTTCTTCATATTCCTTTTCTTCTTTTTTTTCCTTTTAATCTGCTTCTTCTTCATCTACTTCTTCTTCTTCTTCTTCTTCAACTTCTTCTCCTTTTACTTCTTCTTGTTCTACTTTAGCTTCTTCCCCTTCTTCTACTTCTTCTTCATCTTCTTCTTCTTCCTCTACGTCTTCTTCTCCTTCTTCTTCTACGTCTTCATCATCATCATCATCTTCTTCTTCTTATTATTATTATTATTATTCTTCTTCTTTGCTATCTTCTTCTTCCTCTTGTTCTTCTGCTTCTGCTTCTTATTCTTCTTATTCTTCTTCCACTTCTTCATTTTCTTCTTCAACTTCTTCTTCTTCTTCTTCTTCTTCGTCTTCTTGTTATTTTTGTTCGTCTTCTTTTACTTCTTCATCTTTCTTCTTCTTCTTCTTCCTCCTCTGTCTCTTCCTCTTCTTCTTCTTCTTCTTCTTATTTTTCTTCTTCAACTTCTTCTTCTTCTTATTCTTTCTACTCATATTCTTCTAATGCTTCTTCTATTTCTTCTTTTTCCCCTTCTTCAACTTCATCATCATCTTCTTGTTGTTTGACTTGTTCTTCTTCTTCATCTTCTTCTTCTTTGTCTTGTTCTTCTTCTTCGTCTTCTTCTTCTTCTTCTTCTACTTCTTCTCCTCCTCCTCCTCCTCCTCCTTCTTCTTCTACTACTTTTTCTTTACCTTCCTCTTCTTCCTCTTCTTCTTTTCTACTTTTTCTTCTTTTGCTTCTTCTTCTTCCTCTTCTTCTTTTCTACTTTTTCTTCTTTTGCTTCTTCTTCTTCCTCTTTTCCTCTTCTACCTATTTTCTTCTTCCTCTTCTTCCTCTTCTTCCTCTTCTTCTTCTTCTTCTTCTTCTTCTTCTTTTCCTGTTCTTCTTCATCTTCTTCTTCTTCTTGTTCTTGTTCTTGTTCTTGTTCTTCTTCTAAGTCTACTTCCTCTTCTTTCACTTCTTCTTCTTCTTCTTCTTTCTCCTCCTCCTCATCCTCTTTTTCTTCTTCTTTTTCATCATCATCATCATCTTCTTCTTCTTCTTCCTCTTCTTCTATACTTCTTCTTCTTGTGCTTCTTCTTCTTTGTCTTTAACCTTTTCTTCTTTACCTTTTTCACATCATCATCATCATCATCATCATCTTCTTCTTCTTCTCCTTTTTCTTCATCTCCTCTGCCTTCTTCTTCTTCTCCTCCTCCTCTTCCTTCTTCTTCGTGTTCTTCTTTTTCTTCTACTTCCTCTTCTTCTTCTTGTTCTTCTTGCTCTTCTTATTCATCACCATCATCATCATCATCTTCTTCTTCTCCTTCTTCTTCTTCTTCTTCTTCTTCTTCTTCGTCTTCCTCTTCTTCTTCTTCTTCTTTTTCTTCTTCTTCCTCCGCCTCTTCTTCTTCTTCTTCTTCTTCATCTTCTTCTTCATCTTCTTCTTCTTCTTCTTCTTCTTCAACTATTCGTTTTCCTCTACTTCTTCCTCTTCAACTTTTCTTCTTCTTTTTCTTCATCATCATCTTCTTCTTCTTCTTCTTCTTCTTCTTTCACTTCTTATTTGTCTTTTTCTTCTTCTTCTTCTTCTTATTCTCCTTCTACTTCTTTTTATTCTTCTTCTTGTTCTTCTACTACTACTTCTTGTTCTTCTTCATCTTCTTCTTCTTCCTCTTATTCTTATTCTTCTTCTTCTTCTTCTTCTTCTTCTTCTTTTTCGTCTTCTTCGCCTTTTTCTTCTTCTTCTTCTTCTTCTTCTTCTTCTTCTTCTTCCTCGTCTTCTTCCTCTTCTATTTCTTCTTCTTCTTCCTCTTCTTCTTCTTCTTCTTCCTCTTCTTCTTCTTCTTCATCTTCTTCTTCTTCCTCTTCATCTTCTTCTTCTTCTTCTTCTT
>JAIUJO010003066.1:35000-37500 GCA_023846275.1 Vanilla planifolia
TTCATCATCATCATCATCTTCTTCTCCTTCTTCTTCTTCTTCCACTTCTTCTTCCTCTTCTTCATCTTCATTATCTTCTTCTTCTTCTTCATTTTCTTCATCTTTGCCTTCTACTTCTTTTTAAAAATCTTTATCTTTTTCTTCTTCTTCTTGTTCTTCTTCTTGTTCTTCTTCTTTTTCTTTTTCTTCTTCTTCTTCTTATACTTCTTCTTCTTCTTCTTCTTCTTAAAAATCTTGATCTTTTCTTCTACTTCCTATTCTTCTTCCTTTTCTTCTTCTTGTTCTTCTTCTTTTTCTTCTTCTTATTCTTATTATTATTATTATTATTATTATTCTTGTTCTTGTTTTTCTTCTTCTTCTTCTTCATTTTCTTCTTCTTCTCTTTCATTTTCTTCCTCTTCTTCGTCTTCTTCTTCTTCATCTACTTCACCTTCTTCTATTTCTATTTTTCTTCTTCATCATTCTCTTCTTCATTACCTTCCTCTTCTTCTTCTTTTTCTTCTTCTTCTCCTTCTTCTTCTTTTTCTTCTCCTTCTTGTTCTTCTCCTTCTTCTTCTTCTTCTTCTTCTTCTTCTTCTATTTCTTCTACTTCTTCTTCTTCTACT
Organism: Vanilla planifolia; assembly: GCA_023846275.1. NCBI lineage: Eukaryota > Viridiplantae > Streptophyta > Magnoliopsida > Asparagales > Orchidaceae > Vanilla > Vanilla planifolia. The sequence goes on from JAIUJO010003066.1 coordinate 35,606, forward strand.
TCTTTTACTTCACTTCTTCTTCTTCTTCTTCTTCTTCTTCTTCTTCTACTTCTTTTTCATCTAATTTTTCATTTTCTTCTGCTTCTACTTCTACTTCTTTTCCTTCTTCTTCTTCTTCTTCTTCTTTTTCTTCTTCTTCTTCTTCTTTTTCTTCTTCTTCTTCTTCTTCTTCTTTTTCTTCTTCTTCTTCTTCTTCTTCCTCTTCTTTTTATTCTTCTTCTTCTTCTTCTTCTCCTTCTTCTTCTTCTTTTTCTTCTTCTTCCTTCTCTTGTTCATCTTCTTCATCTTCCTCCTCCTCTTCCTCTTCTTCATCTACTTCTTCTACTTCTTCTTCTTCTTCTTCTAAACCCTTTTCTTCTTTACCTTCCTCTTCTTCTTCTTTTTCTTCTTTTTCTTCATCTTCTTCTTCTTCTTCCTCACCTTCGCTTTCTTCTTCTTTTTCCTCTTCGTCTTCTTCTTCTTCTTGTTCATCTTATTCTTTGCCTTCTTCTTCTTCTTCATCTTCCTCATCTACTTCTTCTTCTTCTTAATCATCTTCTTCTTCCACTTCTTTTGCTTCTTCTTCTCTTCATCCTCTACTTCTTTACCTTCTTCTTCTTCTTCTTCTTCTTCCTTTTCTTCTTCTTCTTCTTCTTCATCTTCTTCTTCTTGCTCTTCTTTGTCTTCTTCTTTTTCTTCTTCTTCCTCTACTTCATCTTTTTCTTCTTTTTCTCCTTCTTCTTCTTCTTCTTCCTGTTCTTTCTATTCTTCCTCTTCTTCAACTTCTTCTTCTTCCCTTTCTTCCTCTTCTTTTTCTTCTTCTTCTTCATCTTCATCTTTTTCTTCTTCTTCTTCTTCTTCTTCTACCACTACTTTTACTCCAACATTTATTCCTTCTTCTACTTCCTCTTCTTCTGTGCCTTTTTCCTCCTCCTCATCATCTTCTTCTTCTTCTTCTACTTCTTCTTCCTCTTCTTTACCTTCTACTTATTCTTTTTCTTTATCTTCTACTTCTTCTTCTTCTTCTACTTCTGCTTCTTCCACTTCTTCCTCCTCTTCATCTTCTTCTTTCTGTTCTTCCTCTCCCTCTTCTTCTTGTTTTTCTTCTTCTACTTCATCATCTTTTCTTTTCTTTTTGTGCTTCTTCTTCTTCTTCTTCTTCTTCTACCACTGCTACTACAACATCTAGTACTTCTTCTTCTTCGTCTTCTTCTTTACCTTTGTTCTCTTCATCTTCTTCTTCTTCTTTTTCTTCTTCTTCCTTATATCCTCCTTCTTCTTCTTCCCATTTTACTTCTTCTTCTTACTCTTCTTCATTTTCTTCTTCTTCATCATCATCATCTTCTTCTTCTCCTCCTCCTCCTTCTTCTTCTCTACTAGTTTTTTCTTCTTTTCTTCTTCCTCTTGTTGTTCTTCTTCTTCTACTACTTCTTTCATCTTTGTTCTGCTTCTTCTTCTTCTACTACTACTACAATTGCTACTTCTTCTTCTTCTTCTTCTTTTTCTTCTTCATCTTTATCTTCTTCTTCTTCTTCGTCTTCTTCTTTTTATTCTTCTTCTTCATCATCTTTGCCTTCTTCTTCTTCTTCTTCTTCCTCGCCTTCACCTTCTTATTCTTTGTCTTCTTCTTCTTCTTCTTCTTTTAATTCTTCTTCTTCTTCTTCTTATTCTTATTCTTCTTCTTCTTCTTCTTCTTTTTCTTCTTCTTCTTCTCCTTCTTTTTCTTCTTCTTCTTCTTCTTCTACATTTTCTTCTACTCCTTCTACTTCTTGTTGTTGTTCTTCTTCTTCTTCTTCTTTTTCTTCCTCTTCATCATCTTTTTCTTTTTCTTCTTCTTCTTTTTCTTATGCCACTACCAGTACTACTACATCTAGTACTTCTTCTTCCTATTCTTCTTTACCTTTTTTCTCCCCATC
>JAIUJO010002105.1:32500-50000 GCA_023846275.1 Vanilla planifolia
TCATCTTCTTTTTTCTTTATCTTTGTCTTCTTTTTCTACTTCCTCTTAGCCTTCTTCACCTTCTTCTTCATCATCTTCTTCTTTTTCATCTTCTTCTTCTTCATCTTCTTCCTCCACTTCCTCTTTGTTTTCTTCTTTGACTTCCTCTACCCCTTCCTCCTCTGCTTCCTCTTCTTTGTCTTATTCTTCTTCTTCTTCGCCATCTTCTTCCTTCTTCCTTCATCCATCTTTCTTCTTCCATCATTTACTTATATCTTCCATCTTCCATAATCCTTCTTCGTTCTTCCTTCTTCCATCTAAATTCTTCCTTCTACTTTCTTCTATCTACTTTCTTCTTTCTTTTTCTTACTTCTTCTTCTTCTTCCTCATCACCATCTTCTTCTTCTTTTTCTTCCTCTTCTTCTTCGTCTTCCCTTTCCTTCTACTTCTACTTCTACTTCTTCATCTTTTTCTTCTTCCTCCTCTTCGTCTTCTTCTTCTACATTTTCTTTTTCTTCGTCATCTTCCTCTTTTCCTACTTCTTCTTCGACGTCTTCATCTTCTACTTCATCTTTTTCTTTTGTTCAACTTGTTCATCCTTTTCATCTTCTTCTTCCACTTTGTCTTCATCTACTTTTTCCTCATCCTCTTCCACCTCCACATCTTTGTCTTGTTCTTCTTCCTCTTCTTCTACTTCTTTTTCTTCTTCTTCCTTCTTCCTTTGTTCTACTTATCACTTCATTCCTTATTCTTCATTCTTCCTTCTCCCATCTATGTTCTTCCTTCTTTCTTCTTTCCTCTTCCTTTTTCTTCCTTCTTCGTCTTCTTCTTCTTCTTCCACAACTTCTTCTTCTTCTTCATCATCATCTTCCCAAACTTCATCTTCATGTACATTTTCTTCTTCCCCTTCTTTAACTTCTTCCTCTTCTTCCTTCACTTCTTCTTCCTATTCTTCTTCTTCTTCTTTTCCTTCATGTTCATGTTCATCATCTCCTTCTTCTTCTTCCCTTCTTCTTTCTCTTCTTCTTCATCTTCCTCTTCCCCTTCTACTTCCCATTTTTATTCTTCTTCTTCCTCTTTATCTTCTTCTTCTTCTTCTTCTTCTTTTTACTCTTGCTCCTCTTCCTTTTCATCATCATCTTGTTCTGCTACTACTACTACTTTTTTTCCTTCTACTCTTCTTCTTCTTATTCTTCTTCTTCCTCTTTTTCTAGTTCTTTTTACTCTTCTCCTTCTTCTTCTACTTTTTCTTCTTCTTCTTCTACTTCTTCTTCCTCTCCTTCCAATTCTTCTTCTTCCTATTTTTCTTCCACGTCTAGTTCCTGTTTTTTCTCTTCTTTTACTTTCTCTTGTTTGTCTTCTTCTTCCTCTTCTGTTCCAAGCTCTTCTTCTTCTTCTTGCTCATCTTCTTCTACCTCCTCTTCTTCTTCCTATTCCTCTTCCTCTTCTCTTCTTCTTCATCTTCTTCCCCTTCCTCCTCTTCTTCTTCTTCTTCCTCTCCCTCTTCTTCTTCATCCTCATCTTCTACTTGTTCTTCTTCTTATTTTTCCTCATCTTCCTCATCTTCTTCTTCTTCTTCTTCTTCCCACTTCTTCTTCTTCTTCTTCTTCTACTTCTTCTTTTTATTCTTCTACTTCTTTTTCTTCTTTTTCTTCTTCTTCTTCTTCTTTCCCTTCTTGTTCTTCTTCTCGTCCTTCTTCTTGTTCTTTCCGTTCTTGTTCTTCTTCCCGCCCTTCTTCTTCTTTTCTTCTTCTACTTTTCATTCTTCTTCTTCTTCTTCTTCCTCTTATTATTATTCTTCTTCTTCTTCTTCTTCTTCTTCTTCTTTCTCCTCGTTTTCCTTATTTTCCTCACCTTTTACTTCTTCCTCTTCCTATTCTTCTCCATTTCTTATGATTTTCATTTTTGTTCTTCATCCTCATCTTTCTCTTCTTCATCTTCAACATCTTCTTCTTCCTCCTTCTCCTCATTCCCTTCTTTTTCTTCTTCCTCTTCTTCTACTTCTTCTTCTACCTCTTTTTCTACTTCTTTTTATTCTTCTTCAACTTCTTTTTCTTCTTGTTCCCCTTCTTCTTCCTCTTCTTCTTCTTCTTCTTCTTTTTCTACTTAATCTTCTTCGTCTTCTTCTTCTTCTTCTTCCATAAGTTCTTGTTCTTTTTCTTCTTCTTCTTCTTCTTCTACTACTTCTTTTTCCTCTTGATCTTCTTTTTCTTCTTCTACTACTACTATTACTTTTCTTCTTTTTCTACTTCTTCTTCTTCTTCTTCTTCATCTTTGTCTTCTACTTCTTCTTCTTCTCTTCTTCTTCATCTTCTTCATCCGTTTCTTCTTCTTCTCCTTCTTCTACTTCTTCTTCTTCTTCATCTTCTTCCCCTTCTTTTTTATCTTCTTTTGCTTCTTCTTCTTCTTCATCTTCCTCATCTTCCTCTTGTTCTTCTTCCTCTTCCTCTTTGACCTCTAGTTTCTCTTCTTTGCCTTCTTCTACATTCTCTTCTTTTTCTTCTTCTTCCTCTTGCTCTTCTTGCTCTTCTTCATCTTCTTGTTCTTCTACTTCTACTTCTTCTTCTTCTCCTCCTTTCTCTTCGTCATTTTCTGCTTCTTCTTTTTCGTATTCTTCCTCTTCCTCCCCTTCTACTCTTATTGTTCTTCTTCGTCCTCTTCTTCTTCCTCTTCTTCTTTCTTCTTCTTCTTCTTTCTCGTTGTCTGCTTCTTCTTCCTCATCTTCTTCTGCTTCTTCTTTTTCCTCATCTTCCTCACCTTCTTCTTCTTCTTCTTCCCACTTATTCTTCTTTTTCTTCTTCCACTTTGTCTTCATCTACTTCTTCCTCATTCTCTTCCTCTTCCACATCTTTGTCTTCTTCTTCTTCCTCTTCTTCTACTTCTTTTTCTTCTTCTTCCTTCTTCCTTCTTCCATATTCCTTCTTCCTTTGTTCTACTTATCACTTCATTCCTCATTCTTCTTTCTTCTTTCTTCCATCTATGTTCTTCCTTCTTTCTTCTTTCCTCTTTCTTTTTCTTCCTTCTTCATCTTCTTCTTCTTCCACATCTTCTTCTTCTTCTTCATCATCATCTTCCCAAACTTCTTCTTCATGTATATTTTCTTCTTCCCCTTCTTTAACTTCTTCCTCTTCTTCCTTCGCTTCTTCTTCCTATTCTTCTTCTTCTTCTTTTCCTTCCTCTTCATGTTCATCATCTCCTTCTTCTTCTTCCCTTATTCTTTCACTTCTTCTTCTTCTTCTTCTTCCCCTTCTACTTCCCATTTTTATTCTTCTTCTTCCTCTTTATCTTCTTCTTCTTCTTCTTCTTCTTTTTACTCTTGATCCTCTTCCTTTACATCATCATCTTGTTCTGCTACTACTACTACTTTTTTTCCTTCTACTCTTCTTTTTCTTATTCTTCTTCTTCGTCTTTTTCTAGTTCTTTTTACTCTTCTCCTTCTTCTTCTACTTTTTCTTCTTCTTCTTCTACTTCTTCTTCCTCTTCTTCTTCTTCTTCCTCTTCTTCTTCTTCATATTTTTCTTCCACCTCTAGTTCTTCTTTTTTCTCTTCTTTTACTTTCTCTTGTTTGTCTTCCTCTTCCTCTTCTCTTCCAAGCTCCTCTTCTTCTTCTTGCTCATCTTCTTCTACCTCCTCTTCTTCTTCCTATTCCTCCTCCTCTTCTCTTCTTCTTCAACTTCTTCCCCTTCGTCCTCCTCTCCTTCTTCTTCTTCCTCTTCCTCTTCTTCTTCATCCTCATCTTCTACTTGTTCTTCTTCTTATTTTTCCTCATCTTCCTAATCATCCTCTTCTTCTTCTTCTTCCCACTTCTTCTTCTTCTTCTTATTCTTCTTTTTCTTCTTTTTATTCTTCTACTTCTTTTTCTTCTTTTTCTTCTTCTTCTTCTTCTTTCCCTTCTTGTTCTTCTTCTCGTCCTTCTTCTTCTTCTTTCCCTTCTTGTTGTTCTTCCCGCCCTTCTTCTTCTTCTTTTCTTCTTCTACTTTTCGTTCTTCTTCTTCTTCTTCTTCTTCCTTTTATTATTATTCTTCTTCTTCTTCCTCTTCTTCTTCTTCTTCTTTCTCCTTTTACTTCTTTCTCTTCCTCTTCTTCTCCATTTCTTCTAATTATTCTTATTCTTCTTATTCTTCCGCATCTTCTTTTTGTTCTTCTTCCTCATCTTCCTCTTCTTCATCTTCAACATCTTCTTCTTCCTCCTCCTCCTCATTCCCTTCTTTTTCTTCTTCCTCTTCTTCTACTTCTTCTTCTTCCTCTTTTTCTACTTCTTTTTATTCTCCTTCAACTTCTTTTTCTTCTTGTTCTCCTTCTTCTTCCTCTTCTTCTTCTTCTTCTTCTTTTTCTACTTAATCTTCTTCGTCTTCTTCTTCTTCTTCTTCCTTAAGTTCTTGTTCTTTTTCTTCTTCTTCTTCTTCTACTACTACTTCTTCCTCTTCATCTTCTTCTTCTTCTTCTTCTACTACTACTACTACTACTTTTCTTCTTTTTCTACTTCTTCTTCTTCTTCTTCATCTTTGTCTTCTACTTCTTCTTTTTCTCTTCTTCTTCATCTTCTTCATCCATTTCTTCTTCTTCTCCTTCTTCTACATCTTCTTCTTCTTCATCTTCTTCCTCTTCTTTTTCATCTTCTTTTGCTTCTTCTTCTTCTTCATCTTCCTCATCTTCCTCTTGTTCTTCTTCCTCTTCCTCTTTCACCTCTAGTTTCTCTTCTTTGCCTTCTTCTACATTCTCTTCTTTTTCTTCTTCTTCCTCTTGTTCTTCTTGCTCTTCTTCATCTTCTTGTTCTTCTACTTCTACTTCTTCTTCTTCTTCTCCTTTCTCTTCGTCATTTTCTGCTTCTTCTTTTTCGTATTCTTCCTCTTCTTCCTCTTCCTCCCCTTCTACTCTTATTGTTCTTATTCGTCCTCTTCTTCTTCCTCTTCATCTTTCTTCTTCTTCTTCTTTCTCTTTGTCAGCTTCTTCTTCCTCATCTTCTTCTGTTTCTTCTTTTTCCTCATCTTCCTCACCTTCTTCTCCTCCTTCTTCCCACTTATTCTTCTTTTTCTTCTTCTTTTTCCTCTTCTTCTGCTTCTTCTTGTTCTTATTATTCTTCATCTTCTTTCCCTTCTTTCTCTTCTTCTTCTTCTTTTTTTCATGCTTCTACTTCTTATTCTTCCTTCATTTGTGTCTCATCTTCCTCTTCTTAATCTGCTTCTCCTACATCTTCTTCCTCTTGTTCTTCTTACCCTTGTTCTTCAAGTTCTTATTCTTTTTCTGCTTCCTAACCTTCTTCTTTTTCTTCTTCCTCTTCTTCCTTATCTTCCACTTCTTCTTCTTCTTCTTCTTCCTCTTCTTCTTCTTCTTCCTCCTCTTTCTCTTCTTCCTCTTCTTCTTTCTCCTACTCTTCTCCTTCTTCCCTCTCTTCTTCTTCTTCTTCCCCTTCTTCAACTTCTTCCTCTCCTTCTCCTTCCTATTCTTCTTCATCTTCTTCATCTTCTGCTTCTTATTCTTATTCTTCTTCACCTTCTTTTTTTCTTCTTCTTCTACCTCCTCCTCCTCCTCCTCCTCCACCTCTTCTTCTTCTTCTTCTTCTCCTTCCCCTTTATCTTCTTCTTCTTTATATTTTTCATCAAATTCTTCTTTTTCTTCTTCTTCTTCTTCTACTACTACTACTACTACTACTATTTCTTCTTCCTCTTCATTTTCTTATTCTTCTTCTTCTTCTACATCTTCTTCCTCTTCATGTTCTTCTTCTTCTTCTACTTCTTCTTCTCCTTCTTCTTCTTCTTTGAGTTCTTCTTCAACTTCTATTTCTTCTAGTTCATCTTCCACTTCTTTTTCTTCTTCTTCTTATTTTGGTACTTCTTCTTTTGTTTTCTACTTAAGCTCCTCTTTGTCTTCTACCACTACTACTACCTCTTCTACTTCCTCCTCTTGTTCTTCTTCTTCTTCTTCTTCTTCTTATTTTTCTACTTCTTATTCTTCTTTTTCTAATTCTTTTTCTTCTTTATCATCTTCTTGTTCTTCTTCTTCCTGTACTTTGTCTCTTTCTTCTTCTTCTTTTTGTTCTTCTTGTTCTTCTTCTTCCTCTTCTTCTTCAACTTCTACTTCTTCTACCTCTTCTCCTTCTTAAAATTCCTCTTCTTCTTCTTCCTCCTGTTCTTTTTTTTCTTCTTCTTCCTCTTCCCCTTCATCTTCTTCGTCTTCCACTTCTACTTCTTCTCTTCTCCTTCTTCGTTACCTTCTGCTTCTTCTTCTTCTTCTTCTTCTTCTTCCTCTTCTTCTTCTTCCTCTTCTTCTTTCTCTTCCTCTTCTTCTTCTCTTCTTATTTTTTTTCCTCTTCCTCTTCTTCTTGTTCTTCTTCTTCTTCCCCTTCTTCTTCTTCTCCATATTTTTCCTCGTCTTTCTCGTCTTCTTATTCTTGTTCTTCTTCTAGCTTTTCTTCTTCTTTTTTCTACTCTTCTTATTTTTTTCTTCTTCTTCTCCTCCTCCTTCCCCTTCTTCCTCTTTTTCTTCTTCTTCTTCTTTACTTTCATTTTCTTCTTTTTTTTATTTTTCTACTTCTTCTTCTACTTCCTCCTCTTATTCCTCATCTTCATCTTCTTCGTCTTCCTCTCCTTCTTCTTGTTCTTCCACTTCTTCTTCTTTCACTTCTTCTTCTTCTTCTGAATCTTCTTGTTATTCCTCTTCCCCTTCCTTTTCTTCCTACTCTTCTTCTTCTTCTTCCTCTAAATCATTTTTCTCTCGTTATTCTTCTTCTTCTTCTTCTTCCACTTCAACTTCATCCTTTTCTTCTTCTTTGTCCTCCCCATCTCCTTCTTCTTCCTCTTCTTCTCCTTCATGTTGTTCTACTTCCTCTTTGTCTTCTTCTTATTCTTCTTCATTTTCTTCTTCTTCTTTTTGATCTTTCCATTCTTCTTCTGCTTCTTCATCTTCTTCTTTTTCTTCTTCCCCTTCTTCTTCTTCTTCTTCTTCTTCTTTCTCAAGTTCTTCTTCTTCTTCCTCCACCTCTTCTTCCTCTTCTTCCTCTTCTTCTTCTTCTTCTTCTTCCTCTTCTTCCTCTTCTTCCTCCTCCTCTTCCTCTTCTCCTTCTCCTCTTCAACTTCTTCTTTTTCTTCATCCTCTTCTTCCTCATCATCTTCGTCCTCTTCTTTTTCTCCCTCTTCCACTTCTTCTTCTTCTTTTTCTTCTTCTTCCTCACTTTCTCTTCTTATTATTATTCTTATTCTTCTTCTTCTTTTGCTTCTTTTTCTTCCTATTTTTCTTCTTCTTGTTCTTCCCATTCTTCTTCTTCCTCGTCTCTTTCGTCATGTTCCTCTTCTTCTTCTTCCTTTTCTTCTTCTTCCTGTTCTTCTGCTTCTTGCTCTTCTTCTTTCTGCTCTTCATCTCCTTTTTCTTCTTCTTCTACCTCATTTTCTTCGTCTTCCTGCTCCTCCTCTTCCTCATCTTCCTTTCCATCTTCATCATCTTCATCTTACTCTTCATCTTCTTCTTCCTCCTCTTTCTCTTCTTCTTCTTCTTCTTCTTTGTCTTCTTCTTCTTCTTCCTCTCTTCTTCCTCTTCTTCTCCTTTCTATACTTGTTCTTATTCATCATCATCATTTTCTTCTTCCTATTGTTCTTCTTCTTCTTCATCTTCTACATCTTCTTCTTCCTCTTTTTCCTCTTCCTCCTCTTATTCTTCTTCCTCTTCTTTTTTCTCCTCTAGTTCCTCTTCTTTCTCAACATCTTCTTTCTCTTCTCTTTCTTCTTCTTCCCCTAATTCTTCTTGCTCTTCTTCTTCTTATTGTTCTCCTTCTTCTTCTTCTTCTTCTTCTTCTTCTTTCTCTTCTTGTTCTTCCTCTTCTTCATTTTCTTCCTCTTCTTCTTCTTGTTCTTCTTCTTCTTATTCCTAATCTTCCTTTACTTCTTTGTCTTCTTTCTCTTCCTCTTCTTCTTCTTCTTTCTCCCATTTCTCTTCTTTTTCTTCTTCTTCTCCTTCTTCTTTTTCTTCTTCTCCTCCTTCTTCTCCTACTTCTTCTCCTACTTCTCCAACTTCTTCTTCTTCTTCTTCTTCTTCTTCTTCCTCTTATTATTATTATTATTATTCCTTTTCTTCTTCTTCTTCTTCTTCTTCTGCTTCTTCCACTTCCTCTTCTAATTCTTCTTCTTTTTCTTTTTCTTTGTCTTCTTGTTTACCTACTTGTTCTTCTTCTTCAACTTTTTTATCATCTTCTTCTTCTTTTTCCTCTTCTTCTTTTTCATCTTCTTCTTCCTTTTCTTCTTTTTCTTTTACTTCCTTTTTGCCCTTCCTGTTCGTCATCTTCTTCTTCTTTTTCTTCTTCATCTTCTTCCTTCTTCCCACTCCTTCTTTCTTCTTTCTTCCATCTACTTTCATCCTTTCGATTTCTTTTTTCTACTTTATACTTTCCTTCCATCTATTTTTCTTCTTCTTCTTCGTCATCTTCTTCTTCCTCGTCGTCTTCTTCTTCTTCTTCTTCTTCTTCTACTTCGTCTTCCCAAACTTCTTCTTCTTCTTTTTCTTCTTCCCCTTCTTCTCCTTCTTCTTGTTCTTGTTCTTCTTCTTCTTCTTCCTACTATTCTTATTCTTCTTTTTCTACTTCTTCTTCATCTTCAACTTCTTCTTCTTCTTCTTCTTCTCTTGTACTTCTTCATTCCTTCATCATCTTCTTTATCTTTGTCTTCCTCTTCTTCCACTTCCTCTGTCCCTTCTTCTTCTTGCTCTTCTTCTTTTTTTTCTTCTTCTTCTACTACTACTACTACTTCTTCTTCTTCTTGTTTTGCTCCTAATTCTTCTTCTTCCACCTCATCCTCTTCTTTTTCTTCTTTTTTTACTACTACTGCTATTACTATTACTACTACTACTTCTTCTTCTTCCTCCTCAACCTCTTCATATTCTTCTCCTTCTTCTTCTTCTTCTTCTTCTTCTTCTTCTCCTTCTTCTACTTCTTCTTCTTCTCCTTCTTCCTCTTCTTCCTCTTGTTCTTCTTTCCCTTTTTCTTTCTCCTCCAGTTCCTCTACTTTCTCTTCTTCCACCTTCCCTACTTTTTCTTTTTCTTCCTCTTCTTCTTCTAGCTCTTCTTCTTCATTTTGTTCTTCTTCTCTTTCTTGTTCTTCTTCTCCTTATTTTTCTTCTTCTTCTTCCTCTTTTTCTTCTCCTTCTTCTTCTTCCTTTTCTTCTTTCTCTTCTCCCTCATCTTCTTCTTCCACTTATTCTTCCACTTCCTCGTCTTCTTCTCTTTTTCTTTTTCTTCTTACTCTTCTTCTTCCTCTTCTTCTTTTGCTTCTTCCTCTTCCTCTTCTTCCTCTTCCTCTTCTTCTTCTTCATCATCTTCTACTTGTTCTTCTTCCTTATTTTCCTCATCTTCTTCTTATTCTTCCCATTATTTCTTCTTCTTCTTCTTCTTCTACTACTACTTCTTTCTATTCCTCTTCTTCTTCTTCTTCTTCTTCTCCTCCTTCTTCATCTTCCCCATCTACTTCTTCTTAATCAACTTAGTCTTCTTCTTCTTCTTCTTCTTCTTCTTCTTCATCTTTTCCATCATCTTCTTCTTCTTCTTTTTCTTCTTCTTTTTCTACTTCTTCTTCTTCTTCCATCTCTTGTTCCTAATCTTCCTCTCCTTCATCTTCCTCTTCTTCTTCTTCATCTTCTTCTTCTTCTTCTTCTTCTTCTTCTTTTGCTTGTTAGTCTAATTCCTTATCCTGCTCTTTTTCATCTTCCTCTCCCACTTCTTCTCCGCCTTCTTCTTCTTTCCCCTTTCCTTCTTCTTCTTCTTCTTCCACTTCTTCCTCATCTTCCACTACCTCTTCTTCTCTTGCTCTTTGTCCTCCTCTTCTTCTTCTTCCTCTTCTTTGTCCTCCTCTTCTTCTTCTTCCTCCTCCTCTTCTTCTTCTTCCTTTTCTTCTTCTTCTTTTTCTGCTTCTTCTTCTTCGTCTTCTTCTCCTTCCTATCCATCTTCAACCTCTTCTTCTTTTTCTTCTTATTCTTATTCTTATTCTTATTCTTCCTTTTCTTCTTCTTCTTCTTATTCTTCTTCTTCTTCTTCTTCTTCCTCCTCCTCCTCCTCTTCTTCTCCATCTTCTTCTTCTTCTTCTTCTTCTTTTTCTTCTTCTTCTTCTTCTTCTTCTTTTTCTTCTTCCCCTTTTCCATCTTTTTCTTTTTCTTTTTCCTTAACCTCTTCTTCTTCTTCTTCTTGTTCTTTTTCTTCTTCTTCTTCTTCTTCTTCTTCTTCTATTTCTTCTCTCTTCATCTTCATCTTCTTGCCCTTCTATTTCTTCTCATTCTTCTTCTTCTTCTTCTTCATCTTCTTCTCCTTGTTCTTCTTCTTCTCCTTCTTTTTCTTCTACTTCTTCCTCTTCTTAATCTTCTTCTTCTTTACTTTCTATTTCTTCTTGTTCTTTTTTCTCTTCTTTTTCTTCTTCTTCTTCTTCTACTTCTTCTTCTTCTTCTTCTTGCACTTCTTCTTTTTCCTACTCTACCTCCTCTTCACTGTCTTCATCTTCATCATCTCCATCTTCCACTTCTTTTCGCTTTTCTTATTCTTCTTGTTCCCATTCCTCTTCCTCTTCTTCATCCTCTACTTCTTCCTCTTCTTCTTCCTCTACTTGCACCTCTTCTTCTTTTTCTTCTTCTTCTTCCTCTTGTTTTTCTTCCTTATCCTCTTCTACTTCTTCATCCTCTTCTTCTTCTTCTTCTTACCCAACTTTTTCTTCTTCTTCTTACTCTTCTTCCTCAACTTCCTCATCTTCTTGTTCTTTTTCTTCTTCTTCTTTCTCTTCTTCTTTTTCCTCCTCCTCCTCTTCTTCCTTTTCTTCTTCTTCTTCTTGTTCTTCTTCTTCTTCTTCCTCCCCTTCTTCTTCTTCTTCGTCTTTTCCATCATTTTTTCTTCTTCATTTTTTGTTTGTTATTCTTCTTGTTCTTCTTCTCTTACTTTTTCTTCATTTTTGCCTTCTTTTTTTATTTCTTCTTCTTTGACTTCTTCATCTTTATATTCTTCTTCTTCTTCCTCTACTTCTTCTTCCACTTCCTCTTCATCTTCCTCTTCCTCTTCCTCTTCCTCTTCCTCTTCTTTGTCTTGTTCTTCTTCTTCTTAAACTTCCTCCTTCTTTCTTCTTGCATCTTCCTCCTTCCTTCGTTCTACTTATTTCATCAATCTTCTGTCTTCCAAATTCTTTCATCCTTCTTCCATATAAATTCTTCTTCTTCCTCATCTTCCTCCCTATCTTCTTCTTCTTCTTCCTCTTCTTTGCCTTCCTATTCCTCTTCTTCTTTTTCGTCTTTGCTTTCTTCATCATCTTCTACTTCCCTTTCTCTTCTTCTTCTTCTTCTTTCTCTTCTTCTTTTTCTTCTTCCTCATCCTCTTCTTGTTCTTGTTGTTCTTCTTCTTCTTTATCTACTTCTTTGTCTTCTTCTTCTTCTTCTTTAACTTCTTCTTCTTCATCTACTACTTAAACTTCTTGTTCTTCTTCTTTTTCTTTTTCTTCATCTTCTTATTTTTCTACATCTATTAATTTTTCATCTTCATCTTCTTCTTCATCTTCTTCTTCATCTTCTTCGTCTTCTTCTACTTCTACTTCTTCTTTTTCTTCCTCCTCCTTGTCCTCTTCTTTTTGTTGTTCTTCTTCTTCTACTACTAGTACTCATGTTCTTTTACTAATACTTCTTCTTCTTATTCATTTTCCTCATCTTTTACTTCTTTTTCTTCTACTTCCTCTTCTTCCTCTTGCTCTTCTTCCTCATCTTCTTTCTCTAGTAGTTTCTCTTTTTCTTTGCTTCTATTTTCCCTTCTTTTTATTCTTCTTCCTCTACTTCTTGCTCTTCTTCTTCTTCTGCTTCTTCTTCTATTCTTTTTCTTCATCTTCTTCCTCTTTTTCTTCCTCTTCTTCCTACAATTTTTATTCATTTTCTTCCTCTTCTTCTTCTTCCTCTACGTCCTCTTCTTTTTCTTCTTCTCCTTCTACTACTACAACTACTACTTCTTCTACTTCTTTTTCTTCTTCATCTTCTTCATCATTTTCCTCTTCTTCTACTTCTCATTCTTCTTCTTCTTCTTCTTCTTCTTCTTCTTCCTCTTCTTCTTCTTCTTCTTCTTTTTCTTCTACTTCTTCTTCTTCTTCTTCCTCTTCTTCCTCTTCTTATTCTTCTTATTCTTCTTTCTTCTCTAGTTCCTCTTCTTTCTCTTCTTCTACTTTCTCTTCTTTTTCTTCTTCTTATTGTTGTTGTTCTTCTTCACCATCTTCCTCCACTTCTTTCTCTTCTTCATCCTCTCCCTCCTCTTCTTCTGTTCTTCTTTATCTTCTTCTTGTTCAGCTTCCCCTTCTTTTTCTTCGTCTTCCTCCTCTTCATTGTCTTCCTTTTCTTCTTCCCTTTATTCTTCATCATCGTCATCATCATCTTCTTCTTCTTCTACTTCTTCTTCCCCTTCTTTTTCTTCTTCCCCTTTTTCTTCTTCTTCTTTTTCTTCTTCTTCTTCTTTTGTTTCCTCTTCTTCTTCTTCTACTTTTTCAACTTCTACTTCTTTTTCCTCCTCCACTTGTTCCTCATCTTCCTCTCCTTCTTATTCTTCTTCTTCTTCTTCTTTTGCTTCCTCTTCTTTCCCTTCTTCTTCTTATTCTTCGAAATCTTCATCTTGCTGTTCTTCATCATTTTCTTGCTCTTCTTCTTCTTCCTCTTCTTCTACTTTTTCCTCCTCTTTCCCTTCTTCTTCATCTTCTTCTTCTTCCCATTCCTTTTCTACTACTTACTTTTCTTTTTCTTCTTCTTCCTTTTCTTCATCTTCCTCCACTTCTTCTCCTCCTTATTCTTCTTCTTCTTCTTCTTCTTCTTCTTTCCTTCCTCCTCCTCTTCTTCTTCTTCTACTACTTCTTCTTCCTCTTCTTTTTCTTCTTACCCTTCTTCTTCTTCTTTTTCTTCTTTTTCCTCAACTTCTTCTTCTTATTCTACTTCTTCTTCTCTTATTACTACAAACTCTTCTTCTTCTTCTATGACTTCTTCTTCTTCTTCTTCTTTTTCTTCTACTTCTTCTTTTTCTTCTATTTTCCTCTTGTTCTTCTGCTTCTTCATCTTCTTCTTCTTCTACTACTTTTTCTTCTTCTTATTCTTCCTCGTCTTCTTTATCTTATTGTTCTTCTTCCTCTTCTTTTTCTTCTTCTCTTGTTCTTCTTCGTCTTTCTCCTGTACTAGCTCCTCTTTTCATCTTCTTCTTCTTCAACTTCATCTACTTCTTCTTCTTCCACTTCTTCTTGCTCTTCTTCTTCATCTTTTTCTTCTTCCTCTTCTTCTACTTCATCTTCTTCTTCTTCCTCTTCTTCTTCTTCTTCTTCCTCTTCTTCTTCTATCTCTTCTTCTTCTTCTTCTTCATCCTCATCTTCATCTTCTTCTTCTTCACCTTCTTCTTCTGCTTCTTCTTCGAGTTCTTCTTCTTCTTCTGCTTATTTTTCTTCTACTGCTTCTTCTTTTTCTTCTACTTCTTCTTTTTCTTTTATTTTCCTCTATTTCTTCTTATTATTATTATTCTTCTTCTTCTACTACTTTTTCTTCTTCTTCTTCTCCTTTTTCTTCTTCTTATTCTTCTTTGTCTTCTTCTTCTTATTGTTCTTCTTCCTCTTCATTTTCTTCTTTTCTTGTCCTTCTTCATCTTTCTTCGGTACTAGCTTCTCTTCTTCCTCTTCTTCTTCTTCAACTTCATTTACTTATTCTTCTATCACTTCTTACTCTTCTTCTTCATCTTTTTCTTCTTCCTTTTCTTCTACTTCATCTTCTTCTTCTTCCTCTTCTTCTTCTTCTTCTTCCTCTTCTTCTTCTATCTCTTCTTCTTCTTCTTCTTCATCCTCATCTTCATCTTCTTCTTCTTCTTCTTCTTCTTATTCATCTTCTTCTTCTTCTTTTTCATCATCCTCTTCCTCTTCCTCTTCTTCCTTATCTTCTTCTTCTTCTTAATCCTCTTGTTCTTCTTCTTCTTCTTCTTTATCTTCTTCTTGTTGTTCTTCTTCTTCTACTACTACTTCTTTGACTTCTACTTTTTCTTCCTCTTCTTCTTCTCCTCTGCCTTCTTCTTCTTCTTCTTCTACTTTCCTTCTTCTTCTTCTTCTTCTTGTCTTCTCTTACTTCTTTTTCTTCTTTTTCATTTTCCTCTTGTTCTTCTTCTTCCTCTTCTTCTTCCTCTTGTCCATCTCCTTCTTCTCCTCCCTCTTCTTCTTCCTTCTCTTCTTTTTCTACCTCTTTTTCTTCTTCTTCTTCTTCTTATTCCTCTTCGACTTCTTGTTCTTCTTGTTGTTGTTGCTCTTCTTCTTCTTCTTCTTGTCCTTTTACTTCATCATCATCTTCCTCATCTTCTTCTTCTTCTTTTTCTTCTTCTTCTTCTTCTTCATCATCATCCTCTACTTCTACTTCTTCTTCCTCTTCTTCTTCTTCCTCTCCTCCTCCTCCTCCTCCTCCTCCTTCTTCTTCTCTTCTTCTTCTTCTTCTTCTTCTTCTTCTCCTACCTTTTCCATTTATTCTTCTTTCACTTCTTCTTATTCTTCTTCTACCTCTTCTTCTTCCACTTCTCCCTCATCTTCTCTTCTTTTTCTACTTCTTTTTCTTCTTCTTTTTATGCTTTTTATTCCTCTTTGACTTCCTGTTCTTCTTCCTGTTCTTCCACTTCTTCTTATTCTTCTTCTTCCTCTTCTTCTTCCACTTCTCCCTCTTCTTCTCTTCTCCTTCTTCTTATTCCTTCTCTTCTTTTTCTACTTCTTTTTCTTCTTCTTCTTCTTCTTCTTCTTATTCCTTTTTGACTTCCTGTTTTTCTTCCTGTTTTTCTTCCTGTTCTTCCTCTTCTTCTTCCTCTTCTTCCTTTCCTTCTTCTTCTTCTTCTACTACTACTACTACTACTACTTCTTCTTCTACTTCTTCTTCTTCTTCTTTTCTTATGCTTCTTCCTTGCCTTCTTCTTCTTATTCAACTACTTCTTCTTCTACTTCTTCTTCTTCTTCTTTTCTTCTTCTTATTCTTCTTCTTCTTCTTCTTCTTCTTCTTTCTCTTCAACTTCTTCTTCTTCATCTTCTTATTGTTCCTCTTCATCTTCTTCCTCTTCATCTTCCTCCTCTTCTTCTTCTCCCCATTCTTCTTTTGTTTCATCTTCTTCTTCTTGCTCGTCTTCTTCTCCTTCTTCCTCTTCATCATGATCTTCTTTTTCTTCATCTTCTTTTTCGTCATATACTTCTTTTTCTTACACTTCTTCTACTTCTTCTTTTTCTTCTTCTTTTTCCTCCTCTTATTCTTGTTATTATTACTCTTCTTCTTCTTTTTCTTCTTCTTCATCATCTTCTTTTTCTGTCTTCTTCTTTTTCTACATTTTCTTGTTCTTCTTCATTCCTTTACATCTTCCTCTTCCTCTTCTACCTCTATTTCTTCTTCTTCTTCTTCTCCTTCTTCTTCTCTATCTTCTTCTCTATCTTCTTCTTCTTCTACTTCTTCTTCTTCTTCTCCTCCTCCTCCTTCTTGTTCTTCTTCTTGTTTTTCTTCTTCTTCTTCTTCTTCTTATTCATCAACTTCTTCTTCTACTTCTATTTTTTTCCAATTCTTCTTCTTCTTCCTATTCTTATTCTTCTTCTCTTCTTCTTAATTTTCTTCTTCTCATCTTCTTCCTCTTCTTCTACTTCTTCTTTTCCTCTTCTTGTTCTTCCAATTCATCATTTTGTTCTTTTCTTCCCCTTCTTCTTCTTTATACTCTTTCTCTTCTTTTTTTTACTTCTACTTCTTCTTCTTCCTCCTTTTCTTTTTCCTTTTCTTTTTATACCTCCTCTTCTTCTTCTTCTTCTTCTTCTTCCTCTTCTTCTTTTCTCTTCATATTCTTCCTCCTCCTCCTCTTCTTCTTCTTCTTCTTCTTCTTCTTCTTCTCCTTCTTTCTCTTCCTCTTCTTCTTCTTCTTCTTCTTCTTCTCCTTCTCCTTCATTTACTTGTTCTTCTCCTTCTTCTTATTCTTCTACTTCTTCATCATCATCATAATCATCATCATCTTCTTCTTCTTCTTCTTCTTCTTCTTCCTCTTCTACTTCTTCTTCTTCTCCTCCTCCTCCTCTTTCATCTTCTTGTTCTTCTTCTTCTTCTTCTCTTCTTCGTCTTCTTCCTCTTCTTGTTCTTCTTCTTGTTCTTCCTCTTCTTCTTCTTCTTCTTTAATTTCCTCTTCTTCTTCTTCTTCTTCCACTTCTTCTTCTTCTTCTTCTAATTCTGCCTCTTCTTCTTCTTCTACCTCTCCTTCTTCTTCTTCTACTTCTTCCTCTTCTTGTTCTTCTTCTTGTTCTTCCTCTTCTTCTTCTTCTCCATCTTCTTCATCTTCTTCTCCTTCCACTTCTTCTTTCTCTTCTTGATCTCCTTCTTCTTCCACTCCTATTTCTTCTCCTTCTCCTTCTACTACTTCTTCATCTTCTCCCCCACCTTTTTCTTCTTCTTCTTCTTCTTCTTCTTCTTCTACATCTACATCCTCTTTTTCTTCTTCTTCTTCTTCTTCTTCCTCTTTTTCTTCATCTCTCTCTTCTTTTTCTTCTCCTTCCTCTTCTTTTTGTTCCTGTTCTTCTTCTTCTTCTTCCTCTACTTCTTCTTCTTCTTCCTCTTTATCTTTTTCTTGGACTTGGTCTTCTTCTTCTTCTTCTTCTAATTATTCTTCTTCTTTTGACTCTTCTTCTTATTCTTCTTCTTCTTCTTTTTCCTTTCTTATTTTTCTTCCTCTGGTTGTTCTACTTCTTCTTCTTCCTCTTCTTTCTCTACTTCTTCCTTACCTTCTTCTTCGTCTTTTTTCTCCTCTTCTACATTTTCTTCTTCTTCTTGTCCTTCTTCTTTCTTTTACCCTTCTTTACCTTCTTGTTTTGTACTTCTTCTTTTTTTTCTTCTTCTTTCTCTTCCTCTTCTTTTTCTTCTTCTTTTTCATCATCTTCTTCTTCTTCTCCTTCTCTTTTCATCCTCCCCATCTTCTTCTTTTTCATCTTACTCTTCTTGTTCTTCTTCTTCTTCTTCTTCTTCATCTTTTTCTTCTTCTTCCTCTACTTCTTTTTCTTCGTTCGCTACTTCTTTTTTTCAACTTCATCTTCTTCATCTTGTTCTTGTTTTTTTTTCTTCTTCTCCTTGTTCTTCTTCCTCTTCTTCTTCTTCTTTTTCCCTATCATGTTCTTCTCCTTCTTCTTTTGGTCCTTCATCATCATCATCATCATCATCTTCTTCTTCTTCTTCTTTTTCATCTTCTTCTTCTTCTCATCTTCTTCCTCTTCTCCTTCTCTGTCTTCTTCTTCTTCGTCTTCTCATCTTTTTCTACTTCTTCTTTTTCTTCATCATCTTCTTCTTCTCCTTCTCCTTCTTCTTCTTCTTCTTTATCTTCTTATTCTTCTTCCTCTTCTTCTTCTTCTTTTTCTTCTTCTTGTTCTTCTTCTTCTCCTTCATCTACTACTACTACTACTGCTAGTACTACTTCTTTTTCTTCTACTTCTTCTTCCTCTTCTTCTTCTTCTTCTTCTTCTTCTTGTCCTCCTCCTCCTTCTCCTTTAAATTCTTCTCTTCTTCTTCTTCTTCTCTACTCCTA
>JAIUJO010002350.1:22500-25000 GCA_023846275.1 Vanilla planifolia
CTTCTTCTTCTCCTTCTTCTTCTTCTTCTTCTTCTGCTTCTTCTACTATTACTACTTCTCCTTCTTCTTCTTCTTCTTCTTCTTCTTCATCTTCTTCTTCTTCTTCTTCTTCTTCTTCTTTTCCTTCTCCTTCTTCTTTATCTTCTTCTTTCGCTTCTTCTTCTTCTTCTTCTTCTTCTTCTCCTTCTTCTTCTTCATCTTCCTCTTTCTCTTCCCCTTCTTCTTCTTCTTCTTCTTCTTCTTCTCTTCTTCTTCTTCTTCTTGTTTTTCTACTTCTTCTTCCTCTTCCTCATCTTCTTTTTTTTCGTCTTATTGTCCCCTTCCTCCTCCTCCTCTTCCTCCTCCTTCTGCTTCTTCTCCTCCTTCTTCTTCCTCTTCTTCTTATTATTATTATTCTTCTTCTTGTTGTTGTTCTTTTTCTTGTTCTTCTTCTTCTTCTTCTCCATCTTCTTCTTTTTCTTCTTCTTCTTCTTCTTCCACTTCTTCTTCTTATTCTTCTTCTTATTATTCTTCTAATTCTTGTTCGTCTTCATTTTCTTCCTCTTCTTCTTCGTCTTCTTCTTGCTCCTCTTCCTTTTCTTCCTATTCTTCTTCTTCTTCTTCCTCCTCCTCCTTTTCTTCTTCTTCTTCTTCCTCTCCTTCTTCCACTTCTTCTTCTTCTTCTTCTTGTTCTTCTAATTTTTCTTCTTCCTCTCCTTCTTCTAATTCTTCTTCGTCTTCTTCTTCATCTTTTTCTTCTTCTTCTTCTTCTTCTTCTTATTCAAATTGTACTTCTTCTTCCTCCTCTTCTTCTTCTCCTTCTTCCTCTTCCTCTTCTTGATCTTCTTCTTCATCTACGTCTTCTTCTTCTTCTTCTTCCTCTTCCTCTACTTCTTCCTCTCCTTCTTCTTCTTCTTCTTCTTTGTCATCTTCTTCTTCTTCTTCTTCTTATTCTACCTCTTCTTCTTCTTCTTCTTCCTCTAGCTCTTCTTCTTCTACTCCATCTCCTCCTCCTCCCCCTCCTCCTCTTTCTCTTTCTTTTCCTTCTCCTTGTTCTCATTCTTCATCTTCTTTTTCTTCTTCATCTTCTTTTCATTCTTCTTTTTATTCTTCATCATTTTATAATTCTTTTTCTTCTTCTTCTTCTTCTTCTTCCACTTCTTCCTCTTCTTCTTCTTCTTCTTCTTTTATTATTCTTCTTCTTCTACATCTTAAACTTCTTCTTCTTCTTCCTTTTCTTATTCTTGCTCAACTTCTTCCTCATCTTATTATTATTATTCTTCGTCTTTCTCTTATTTTTTTTCTTCTTCTTCTTCTTCTTCTTCTTCTTTTTCTTCTTCTCCTTCTATTTGTTCCTCTTCTTCTTCTTCTTCTCCTTCTTCTTCTTCTTGTTCTTCATCTTCTTTCCCTTCTTCATTTTCTTCTTCTTCTTCTTCTACTTCTGCTTCCTCTTTTTTTTCTTTTTCATCTGCTTCTTCTTCTTCTTCTTATTCTTATTCTTACTCTTCTTCTTCTTCTATGTCTTCTTCTTCTTCTTCTTCTTCTACTTCCTTTTCTTCCTTCATATTTCTTCATCTTCTTCTTTTTCTTCGTCTCGTCCTCTTCTTCTTCTTCTTCTTCTTCCTCCTCCTCCACCTCCTCCTCCTCTTTTTCTTCTTCTTCTTCTTCTTCCACTTCTTCTTGTTCCTCTTCTTTTGTTTTATCTTCTTCTTCCTTTTCTTCTTCTTCTTCCTCCTCCTCCACCTCTTCTTTAACTCCTTCCTCTTCTTCCTCTTCTTCTTCTTCTTCTTCTTCTTGTTCCTCTTCTCCTTCTTGTTTTGCTTCTTCTTCTCCTCCTCCTCCTCCTCCTTCTTCTTCTTCTCCTTCCACTTCTTCTTCTTCTTCTTCTTCTTTTTCTTCTTCTTCTTTTCCTTCTCCTTCTTCTTCTTCTCCTTCATCTTGTTCTTCATCTTCTACTTCTAGTTCATCTTCTTCTTCTTCTACTTCTTCTTCTTTTTCTTCTACTTCTTCTTTTTCTTCTTCTTGTTCTTGTTCTTCTTCTTCTTCTAGTTCTCCTTCTTCATCTTCTTCTACTTCTTCTTCTTCATCTTTTTCTTATTGTTCTTCTTCCTTTTCTTTCTCTTCTTCTTCTTCTTCTTCTTCTTCTTCCTCTTCTTCTTTTTCATCTTCTTCTTTCTCTTCTTCTTCTTCTTCTTCTTCCACTTCTTGTTGTACTTCTTCTTCTTCTTTTTCATCTTCTTCTTCCTCCTCTTCTTCATCATCTTCTACTTCCTATTCTTATTCTTCCTCGGCTTCTTCCTCTGCTTATTTTTTATTCTTCTTCTTTTTCCTCTTATTCTTCTTCTTATTCTTCAGCTTTGTCTTCTTCTCCTTCTATTTGTTCCTCTTCTTCTTCTCCTTCTTCTTCTAGTTCTTCGTCTACTTCTTCCTCTTCTTTTTCTTCTTCAACTTCTTCTTCTTCTTCTTTAACTTCTTCTTCTTCTTCTTCTTCTTCTCCTTCTTCTTTTTCTTCTCCTTGTTC
>JAIUJO010002350.1:42500-45000 GCA_023846275.1 Vanilla planifolia
TCCTCCCCCAACTCTTCTTGTTCCTCTCCTTACCCTTCTTCCTCTTCTTCTTCTTCTTCATGTTCCTCTTCGTCTTCTTCTTTTGCTTCTTCTTCTTCTCCTCCTCCTTCTTCTTCTACTTCTTATGCTTCTGCTTCTTCTTCTTCTTCTTCTTCTACTACTTCTTCTTCTTCTTCGATTTCCTTCTCCTTCTTCTTCTTCTCCTACTTCTTCTTCATCATCTTCTACTTCTTCTTCCTCTTCTTCTTCTTCTTCTACGTCTTCATCTTCTTCTTGTTCTTCTTCTTGTTCTTGTTCTCCTTCTTCTTCTTCTTTTTCTTCTCCTTGTTTTTCTTCTTCTTCTTCTTCTTCTTCTTCTTTTTCTTCTTGTTCTTCTTCCTTTTCTTCCTCTTCTTCTTCTTCTTCTTCTTCTTCTTCTTCCACTTCTTCTTCCACTTCTTCTTCTTCTTCTACTTCTTCTTCTAGTACTTCTTCTTCTTCTTCTTCTTCTTCTTCTTTTTCTTGTCCTTCTACTTATTACACTTCTTCTTCTACTTCTTGTTCTTGTTCTTCTTCATTCCCTTCTTCCTCTTCATCTTCTTGTTCTTCTTCTTCTTCTTCCTCTTCCTACACTTCTTCCTATCCTTCTTCTTCTTCTACTTCTTCTTCTTCTTCGTCATCTTCTTCTTCTTCTTCTTCTTATTCTTCTTCTTCTACGTCTTCTTCTTCTAGTCCTCCATCTCCTCCTCCTCCCCCTCCTCCTCCATCTCTTTCTTCTCCTTCTCCTTCTTCTCATTCTTCTCCTTCTTTTTCTTCTTCTTTTCTTCTTCGTCTTCTTTTCCTTCTTCTTCTTTTTATTCTTCATCATCTTATAATTCTTCTTCATCTTCATCTTCTTTTTGTTCTTCTTCGTATTCGTCTTCTTCTTCCTCTTCCACTTCTTTTGCTTCTTCTTCTTCTTCTTCTTTAATTCATCTTCTTCTTCTACTTCTTAAACTTCTTCTTCTTCTTCTTCTTCTTCTTCTTCCTATTCTTATTCTTTCTCACCTTCTCCCCTACTTATTATTATTATTATTCTTCATCTTCCTCTTATTCTTCTTCTTCTTCTTCTTCTTCATCTTTTTCTTCTTCTCCTTCTATTTGTTCCTCTTCTTCTTCTTCTTCTCCTTCTTCTTCTAGTTCTTCAACTTCGTCCTCTTCTTCATTTTCTTCTTCTTCTTCTTCTTCTTCTGCTTCTACTTCTACTTCCTCTTCTTTTTCTTTTTCATCTTCTTCTATTTCTTCTTCTTCTTCTTGCTTTTCTTCCTTTATATTTCTTCATCTTCTTCTTCTTCTTCTTCTTTGTCTCCTCTTCTTCCTCTTCTTCTTCTTCCTCGTCCTCCTCCACCTCCTCCTCCTCCTCTTCTTCTTCTTCTTCTTCTTCTTTCCACTTCTTCTTGTTCTTCTTCTTCTTTTTTATATTCTTCTTCCTTTTCTTCTTCTTCTTCCTCCTCCTCCACCTCTCTTAAATTCCTTCCTCTTCTTCCTCTTCTTCTTCTTCTTCTTCATTTTCCCTTTTTTCTTCTTGTTTTGCTTCTCTCTTCTCCTCCTTCCTCCTTCTTCTTCTTCTTCTTCTTCTCCTTCTGTTTCTTCTTCTTCTTTTCATTCTCCTTCTTCTTCTTCCACTTCATCTTGTTCTTCATCTTCTACTTCTAGTTCATCTTCTTCTTCTTCACTTCTTCTTCTTCTTCTACTACTTCTTTTTCTTCTTCTTTTTCTCCTTCTTCTTCTAGTTCTCCTTCTTCAACTTCTTCTTCTTCTTCTCCTTCTTCTTCATTTTTCTTGTTGTTCTTCTTCCTTTTCTTTCTCTTCTTCTTCTTCTTCTTCTTCTTCTTCTTCTTGCTCTTCTTCTTCTTCTTCTTCTTCTTCTTCTTTTTCTTCTTCTTCTTCTTCTTCTTCCACTTCTTGTTGTTTTTCTTCTTCTTCTTTTTCATCTTCTTCTTCCTATCTTCTTCTTCTCCTCCTCTTCTTCATCATCTTCTTCTTCCTATTCTTATTTTTCCTAAGCTTCTTCCTCTACTTCTTTCTTATTATTCTTCTTCTTCCTCTATCTTCTTCTTCTTCTTCTTCTTCTTCTTCTTCTTCTTTAGCTTTTTCTTCTTCACCTTCTATTTGTTCCTCTTCTTCTTCTCCTTCTTCTTCTAGTTCTTATCTACTTCTTCTTCTTCTTCAACTTCTTCTTCTTCTTATTCTTCTTCTTCTTCTTCTTCTTCTCCTTCTACCTCTTCTTCTTCTTATTGTTCTTCTTCTTCTCCTTCTACTTCTTCTTCTTCTTCTTCCCTTCTTGTTCTTTTTCTTCTCCTTGTTCTTCTGCTCTTTTTCTTCATCTACTTCTTCTCCTTCTTCTTCTTCTTCTTCTTCCTCTTCTTCCACTAATTCTTGTTCATAATCATCTTTTTCTACTTCTTCTTCTTCTATTTCTTCTTCTTCTTATTTTTCTTCTTCTTCTTGTCCTTCTTCTTCTTCTTCTTCTTCTTCATCT
>JAIUJO010003574.1:32500-35000 GCA_023846275.1 Vanilla planifolia
TCTTCTCCTTCTTCTACTTCTTCTTCTTCTTCTTCTTCTACTTCTCCTTCTCTTTCTTCTTCTTCTTCTTCTTCTTCTTCTCCTTCTCCTTTTCCTTGTTCTAATTCTTCTTCTTCTTCCTCTTCTCCTTGTTCTTCTTCTTCTACTTCTCCTTCTTCTTCTTCTTCTTCTTCTTCTTCTACTTCTCCTTCTTCTTCCTCTTCTTCTTCTTCTTCTTCTTCTACTTCTTCGTCTTCTACTTCTTCTTCTTCTTCTTTTTCTTCTCCTTCTTCTTCATCTTCATCATTATCTTCTTCTTCTTCTTCTCTTTCTTCTTTCTCCTTCTTCTTCTCCTTATTCTTCTCCTTCTTCTTCTTCTTCTCCTTCTCCTTCTTCTTCTTCTTCTTCTCCTTCTCCTTCTTCTTCTTCTTCTTCCTCTTCTTCATCTTCTTCTTCCTCTTCTTCTTCTTCTCCTTCTTCTTCTTCTTCTCCTTCTTCTTCCCCTTCTTCTCGTTCTCCCTCTTCTTCTTCTTCTCCTTCTTCTTCTTCTTCTCCTTCTTCTTCCCCTTCTTCTCGTTCTCCCTCTTCTTCTTCTTCTCCTTCTTCTTCTTCTTCTTCTCCTTCTTCTTCTTCTTATTCTTCTTCTTCCTCTTCTTCTTCTTCTTCTCCTTCTCCTTCTTCTTCTTTTCTTTCTTCTTCTCGTTCTTCTTCTTCTTATCCATCTTCTTCTTCTTCTTCTTCTCCTTCTTCTCCTTTTCCCACTTCTTTTTCTTCTTCTTCTTCGTCTTCTTCTTTTTCTCCTTCTTCTTCTTCTTCGCCTTCTCCTTCTTCTTCTTCTCCTTCTTCTTCTCCTTCTCCTTCTTCACCTTCTCCTTCTTCTTTTTCTACTTCTTCTACTTCTTCTTCTTCTTCTTCTCTTTCTTCTTCACCTTCATCTCCCTCTCCTTCTCCTTCCTCTTCAAAATCTTTTTCTCCATCATCTTCTTCTTCTTCTCCTTCTTCTTCTTTTTCTTCTTCTTCTTCTTCATCTATTTCTTCTTCTCCTTCTCTTTCTTCTTCTTTTTCTACATCTATTTCTTCTTCTTCTCCTTCTTCTTCTTCTTCTTCTCCTTCTTCTTCTTCTTCTTCTTCTTCTTCTTCTTCTTCTCCTTCTCCTTCTTCTTCTTCTTCTTCTTCTTCATCATCTTCTCCTTCTTCTTCCCCTCCTCCTTCTTCTGCTTCTACTTCTTCTTCTTCTTCTTCTTCTCCTTCTTCCCCTTCTTCTTCTTCTTTTTTTTCTTCTTCTCCTTCTTCTTCTTCTTCTTCTTCTTCTCCTTTTAATTTTCCTTCTTCTTCCTCTTCTTCATCTTCTTCTTCTTCTTCTTCTTCTTCTTCTGCTTCTCCTTCTTCTTCCTCTTCTTCTTTTTCTTCTTCTTATTCTTCTTCTTCTCCTTCTAATTCTTCTACTTCTTCCTCTTCTTCTCTTTCCTCTTCTCCTTCTTCTACTACTTCTCCTTGTCCTTCTTCTTTTCCTCCTTCTTCTTCTTCGTCTTCTTCTGCTTCTTCTTCTTCTTCTTCTTCTCTTTCTTCTCCTTCTTCTTCTCCTTCTTCTTCTTCTCTTTCTTCTTCCTCTTCTTCTTCTTCTCTTTCTTGTTCTCCTTCTCCTTCTTCTTCTTCTTCTTCTTCTTCTTCTCCTTCATCTTCTTCTTCTAATTCTTCTTTTTCTACTTCTTCTTCTCCTTCTCCTTCTTCTTCTCCTTCTTCTTCTTCTCCTTCTCCTTCTTCTTCTTCTTCTTCCTCTTCTTCTTCTTCTTCTTCTTCTTCTCCTTCTTTTTCTTCTTCTTCTCTTTCTTCTTCTTCTTCTTCTTCTTCTTCACCTTCTTTTTTTTCTCCTTCTTCTTCTCCTTCTTCTTCTCCATCCTATTCTTTTGCTTCTTCTTCTCCTCCTTCTTTTTCTTCTTCTTCATCTCATTCTCCTTCTTCTTGTTCTCCTTCTTCTTCTTCCTCTTCTTCTCGTTCTTCTTCATCTTCTTCTTATTCCTCTTCTACATCTATTTCATCATCTTCTTCTCCTTCTTCTTCTTCTTCTTCTACTTCACCTTCTCCTTCTTCGTCTTCTTCTTCTCCTTCTTCTCCTTCTTCTTCTTCTTCTTCTTCCTCTTCTTCTCTTTCTTCTTCTTCTCCAACTTCTTGTTCTTCTTCTTCTTTTTCTTCTTCTTCTTCTTTTTCTTCTTCTTCTTCTCCTTCATCTTCTCCTTCTCTTTATTCTCTTTTTTCTTCTTGTTCTACTTCTCCTTCTTCTTCTTCTCCTTCTTCCTCTTCTCCTTCTTCTTCTTCTTCTTCAGCATCTGTTTCTTTTTCTCCTTCTTCTTCTTCTTCTTTTCCCTCTCCATCTTCTACTTCTTCTTTTTCTTCTTCTTCTTCTTCATCTTCATCTTCATCTTCTTCTTCTTCTTCTTCATCATCATCATCATCATCATCATCTTCTTCTTCTTCTTCTTCTTCTTCTGCTTCTTCTTCTTCTTCTGCTTCTCCTTCTTCT
>JAIUJO010002959.1:0-12500 GCA_023846275.1 Vanilla planifolia
AAAGAAGAAGAAGAAGATGATGATGAAGGAGAAGAAGAAGAAGAAGAAGAAGAAGTAGAAGAAGAAGATGATGATGAAGAAGAAGAAGCACAAAAACAAGATGAAGAAGAAGAAGAACAAAAAGAAGAAAAATGTAGAAGTAAATGAAAGGGATGAAGAGGAAGAAGAAGAAGAAGAAAACGAAGAAGTGGAAGAATAAGAATAAGAAGAAAAAGAAGAAGAAGATGAAGAAGAGGAAGAAGAAGAACAAGAAGAAGAACAAGAAGATGACAAAGAAGAAGAAGAAGGCAAAGAAGAAGTAGAAGAAGGCTTAGCAAAAGAAGAAGAAAAAGATTGTTATGATGATATAGATGATGATGAGAGGGAAGATGGATAAGTTGTAGTAGAAGAAGAAGAAGAAGAGGAAGAAGAAAGGGGCATGATGAAGAAGAAAAAAGAAGGAAGATAATGATGAAGAAGAAAACGAAGGAAAAGAAGAAGAGGAAGAAGAAGATGATGATGAAGTCGAAGAAGAACAAGAAGAAGAAAGCAAAGAAGCGAAGAAGAAGAAGAAGCTGCTGAAGCAAATGACGAAGAAGAAGAAGAGGCTAAAGCAATTGAAGATAGGAAGAACAAAAAAAATTAAGGAGAAGGAGAAGAAGAAGAAGGAGAAGAAGAAGACGAAAAGAAGGGGAAGCGGCAAAAGAAGAAAAAAAGTAGAAGAAGAAGTAGAGGAAAAAGAAGAGGAAGGAGGAGGAGAAGAAGAAGAAGAAGAAGATGATGAAAAAGAAAAATAATAAGAAGTAGAAATAAAAGAAGAAGATGAAGAAGGGATAGAAGAGAGAGGAAGAAGAAGAAGAAAAAGGAGAAGAAGAAGAAGGAGATGAAGAAGGATGAACACGAAGAAGAAGAAGAAAAAGAAGATGAAGAACAAAGAAGAGGAACAAGAAGAAGAAGAAGAAGAAGAAGAAGAAGAAGAAGTAGAAGAAGAAGAATGAGAAGAAGAAGAAGAACAACAAGAGGTGGAAGTAAAAGAAAAAGAAGAAAAAAGGTGAAGAGGAAGAACAAGAAGAAGAGATGATGATGATGATGATGAAGAAGAAGAAGGTAAATAAAACGTAGAAGAAAAAGAAGAATAAGAAGTTGAAGAAGGATAAGAAGAAGAAGAAGAAGAAGAAGAAGAAGAAGAAGGGGAAGAAGAAGAAGATGATGATGATGATGATGAAGAATAAGACAAAGAAGAAGAAGAAGAATAAGAAGAAGAAGTGGAAGAAGAAGAAGAAAGGACAAGACAAACAACAAAAGAAGAAGAAGAAGAAGACAAAGCAAAAGCAGAAGTAAGAGACGAAGAAAAAGAATAAGAATAAGAAGAAGATGAAGAAGACGAAGAAGAAGAAGAAGAAGAAGACGAAGAAAGTGAAGAAGAAGAAGAAGATGAAGAAGGTGAAGAAGAAGAAGAAAAAGAAGAATAAGAAGTAAAAGAAGAAGAAAAAGATGATGAATAAGAAGAAGAAGAAGAAGAAGAAGAAGAAGAAGAAAATGTTGATGAAGAAGAAGGAGAGGAAAAAATAGAAGATGGAGAGGAAGTAGAAAAAGAAGAAGAAGAAGAAATGGAAGATGAAGAAGAAGACGAAGAAGAAAATGAAGTAGAAAAAGTAGAAGAGAAGAAGAAGAAGAAGAAGAAGAAGAAGAGGAAGAAGAAAGAAGAATAAAAGTAAGAAGAAGAATTAGAAGAAGAAGAAGATGATGATGATGATAAAGATGAAGAAGACGAATAAGAAGAAGAAGTGAAGAAGAGGAAAAAGAAAAAAAAAATGAAGAAGACGAAGATGAAGAAGTAGAACAAGATGAAGAAGATGAGGTATAAGAAGAAGATGATGACGAAGAAGGGAGGAGGAGGTGGAGGACGAGGAGAAGAAGAAGAAGAAGAAGATGAAGAAGAAGAAGAAAAAGGAGGAGAAGATGAAGTAGAAGAAAAAGAATTTGAGGAAGAAGAATAAAAGAAGATGAGGAGGAAGAAGAAGAAGAAGAAGATAATGAAGAAGAAGAAGAAGAAGAAGATGGAGGGGAAGAAGAAGAAGAAGAAGAAGATGTACAAGAAGTAGAAGATG
Organism: Vanilla planifolia; assembly: GCA_023846275.1. NCBI lineage: Eukaryota > Viridiplantae > Streptophyta > Magnoliopsida > Asparagales > Orchidaceae > Vanilla > Vanilla planifolia. The sequence continues at coordinate 2,091 of JAIUJO010002959.1, forward strand.
AAGAGTCAAAAGTAGAAGTTGAAGAAACCGAAGTAGAAGAAGAAGAAGAAGAAGTTGAAGAAGAAGAAGAATAACAAGAAGAAGAAGAAGAAGAAGAAGAAGAAGAAGAAAAAGAAGAAAGAAGAAGAAGAATAAGAAGGAGAAAAAGAAGAACAAGAAGAAGGAAGAGTTGGAGGATGAGGAGAAGGGCAATTGAAGAAGAAGAAGAAGTAAAGGAAGAAGAAAAAGAAGAAGATGATGAGGAAGAAGAGCAAGAAGAAGGAGAAGGAGAGGAAGAATACTAAGAAGAAGAAGAAGAAGAAGGTGAAGAAGAAGAACAAGATGAATAAGAATATGAAGTAGAAGAAGAAGAAGAAGAAGAAGAGGAAGAAGAAGAAGAATATGAGGTAGAAGAAAAAGAAGAAGAAGAAGTAACAGAACAAGTAGAAGGAGAAGGAGGAGAAGAAGTAGAAGAAGAAGAAAAGAAGAAGAAGAAGAAGAAAAATAACAAGAAGAAGAAGATGATGATGAAGAAAAAAAGAAGAATATGAAGAAGAAGAAGAAGAAGAAGAAGAAAAAAAAGTAGAAGAAGAATAAGAAGTTGAAGAATAATAATAATAATAAAAATAAGAAGAAGAAGAAGATGATGAGGAAGAAGAACAAGATGAAGAAGAAGAAGAAGAAGAAGAAGTTGAAGAAGAGGATGGAGAAAAAAAAGAAGATGAAGGAGAAGAAGAAGAAGAAGAAGAAGAAGAAGAAGAAGAAGAGGAAGATGAAGAAGAAGAACACGTAGAGGAAGAAGAGGAAGACGAAGAAATAGAAGTAGTAATAGTAGTAGAGGAAGAAGAAGAAGAAGAATTAGAAGAAGAAGAAGATGATGATGATGATGATAAAGATGAAGAAGAAGAAGCAGAATTAGAAGAAGAAGAAGAGGAAAAAGAAAAAGAGGGTGAAGAAGACGAAGATGAAGAAGAAGAAGAAGATGAAGAAGACAAAGAAGAAGAACAAGAAGGAGGAAGAGCAGGCGAAGTAGAAGAAGAAGAAGAAGAAGAAGAAGAGGAAGATGAAGAAGTAGAAGAAGAAGAAGAAAAAGAAGTAGAAGAAGACAAAGAAGAAGAAAAAGAAGAAGTAGACGAAGAAGAAGTTGGAGAAATAGAAGAAGAAGAAGAAGAAGAAAAGAAGATGAAAAAAAGCAGAAGAAGTTGAAGAAGAAGGAGGAGGAGGAGGAGGAGGAGGAGAAGAAGAAGAAGAAAATAATGATGAAGTAAAAGAAGAAGGAGAAGAAGAAGAAAAAGAAGAAAAAGAAGAAGAAGAAGAAGAAGGAGAAGGAGAAGAAGAAGAAGAAGAAGAAGAAGAAGAAGATGGAGAAGTGGAAGAATATGAAGAAGAAGAAAAAGAAGAAGAAGAAGAAGAAGAAGAAGAGGCAGAAGAATAAGAAGCAGATGAAGAAGAAGAACCAGAGAAAGAAGAAGTAGAAGACGATGATTAAGAAGAAGAAGAAGAAGAAGAAGAAAAAGAAGAAGGAGAGGAAGAAGACAAAGAAGGGGAACAAGAAGAAGAAGAAGAAGAAGAAGAAGAAGAGGTAGAACAATGAGAAGAAGAAGCAGAAGAAGAAGAAGAAGAAGAAGAAGAAGAAGAAGAAGAAGGAGGAGAAGAAGAAGGAGATGAAGCAGCTGAAAAAAGAAGATGTAGAAGCAGAAGAAGAAGAAGAAGAAGAAGAAGAAGAAGAAGTCAAAGATGTAGAAGAAGAAGAAGTAGAAGAACAAGAATAAGAAGGAGAAGGAGAAGAAGATGAAGAAGAAGAAGAAGAAGAAGATGAAGAAGAATATAATGAAGAAGACAAAGAAGAAGAGAAAGACAATGAAGAAGATTAAGAAGAAGAAAAAGAAAACACATACGAAGAAGAAGTAGACGAATAAGAAGAAGAAGAAGTAGAGGAAGGCGAGGAAGAAGATAAGAAGAAGAAGAAGTAGAAGCTGGAGAAGAAGAACAAGAAGAACAAGAAGAAGAAGATAAAGAAGATAGTTGAAGAAGAAGATGAAGAAGACAATGAAAACATAGAAGAAGAAGAAGAAGAAGAAGAAGGAGAAGAAGAAGAGGAAGAAGAAAAAGAAGAAGAAGAAGAAGTAGAAGAAGAAAAAGAAGAAGAAACGGAGAAGAAGAAGAAGAAGAAGAAAAAGGAGAAGAAGAAGAAGAAGAAGAAGAAGAAGAAAAAGAAGAAGAAGATGAAGAATAAGAATTAGAAAAGAAGAAGAAGAATGTGAAGAAGAAGAAGAAGAAGAAGAAGAAGAAAAGAAGAAGAAGAAGATGATGATGATGATTAAGAAGGTGAAGAAGAAGAAGAAGAAGAAGTCGAAGTAGACGAATAAGAATAAGAAGAAGAAGAAGAATAAGGACGAGAAGGAATAGGAGAAGAAGAAGAAGGAGAAGAAAAAGAAGAAGAAGAAGAAGGAGAAGAAAAAGAAGAAGAAAAAGAAGAAGGAGAAGAAAAAGAAGAAGGGAAGAAGAAGGAGAAGAAAAAGAAGAAGAAGAAGAAGGAGAAGAAAAAGAAAAGAAAAAGAAGAAGAACAAGAAGGTGAAGAACAAGAAGATGAAGATGAAGAAGAAGAAAGAGAAGAAGGAGAAGAAGAAGAAGAACTAAAGGAAGAAGAAGAAGTAGAAGAGGAAAAAGTAGTAGAAGAAGATGATGAAGAAGAAGAAGAAGACGAAGAAGAATAAAAAATAGAGGAAAAAGAAGTAGAAGTGAAAGTAGAAGAAAAAGAAGAAGATGAAGAAGGCAAAGAAGAAGGAGAAGATGGTGAAGAAGAAGAATAAGAAGAATAAGATGATGATGAAGAAGAAGAAGAGGAAGAAAAAGAAGCAAATGAAGAAGAAGAAGAAAAAGAAGAACATGAAGATGAAGACGTTGAAGAAGAAAATGAAGAAGGAGAAAAAAGACGAATAAGAAGAAGAAGATAAAGAAGAAGTCTTAGGAGCAGAGGGAGGAGGAGGAGAAGAAGAAAAACAAGAAGAAGAAGAAGATGTAGAAGAAGATGAAGAAAAAGAATAAGAATAAGAAGAAGAAGAAGAAAAAGTAGAAGAAGAAGAACAAGAAAAAGATGAACATGAAGAAGAAGAAGAAGTAGAAGACAGAGAAGAGGAAGGCGAAGAAGAAGATGATGATGATGAAGAAGAAGAAGTAGGAGTAAATGAAAAAGAAGAATTAGATGAAGAAGAAGAAGAAGATGAAGAAGACAAAAACGAAGAAGAAGAAGAAGATGAAGGGAAGAAGAAGAAGAATAAGTATTTGATGATGGAAGAACAAGAAGAAGAAGAAGAAGAATAAGAAGAAGAAAAAGAAGAAGAAGGAGAAGAAGAAGAAGGAGAAGAAAAAGAAGAATAAGAAGAAGAAGAAGAAGAAGAAGAAGAAGAAGAAGAAGAAAAAGAAGGCATAGAAGAAGAAGAAGAAGAAGGAGAAGAAAAGAAAGAAGAAGAACAAGAAGAAGATGGCAAAGAGGAAGAAAAAGAAGAAGAAGAAGAAGAAGAGTAAGAAGTAGTAGAAGAAGAAGATGAAGAAGTATTGGAAAAAGAAGAAACAGTTGAAGATAAAGTAGAAGAAGAATTAGAAGAAGAAGAAGAAGAAGAAGAAGAAGAAGAAGGAGAAAGAAGAAGAAGAAGAAAAAGAGGAAGAAGAAGAAGAAGAAGAAGATAAAGAAAGAGAAGAAGAAGAAGAATAAGAAGAAGAAGAAGAAGAAGAAGATAAAGAAGAAGAAGAAGATGACAAAGAAGAAGAAGAAGAAGAAAAAGAAGAAGAAGAAGACCAAGAAGAAGAATAAAAAGAATAAGAAGAACAAGAAGAAGAAGAAGAAGGAGAAGAAGATAAAGAAGAAGATGGTGAGGATGAAGAAGAAGATGAAGAAGAAGAAAAAGAAGAAGAAGAACAAGAGGAAGAACAATAGAAGGAGTAGAAGAAGAAGATAAAGAAGAAGAAAAAGGTGAAGAAGATGAAGACAAAGAAGAAGAAGAAGAAGTAGATGAAGAAGAAGAAGAAGGAGCAGAAGTAGGAGAAGAAGAAAGAGAAGAAGTAGAAGAAGAAGAAGAAGAAGAAGAACGACAACAACAACAAGACCAAGAAGAAGAGGAAGAAGAAGATGAAAATGTAGAAGAAGAAGATGAGGAAGAGGAAGAAGAAGATGTTGAGAAAGAAGAAGAATAAGCAGAGGTAGATGAAGGAGGTGAAGAAGAACAAGAAGAAGAAATTGAAGGAGACGAAGAAGAAGAAGAAAAAGAGGAAGTCGAAGGAGAAGGAGGAGAAGAAGAAGAAGACGAAAATGAAGAAGAAGAAAAAGAAGAAGAAGAAGATCATGCAGAAGAAGAACAAGAATAATAACATGAAAAAGATGCAGATTGAAAAGAAGCAGAAGAAGAAGAAGAAGAAGAAGAAGAAGTGAATGAAGAAGAAGGAGAAGAAAAGGAAAAAGAAGAGCAAGAAGAAGAAGAAGATGATGAAGAAGATGAAGTGGAGGAAGGAGAAGCAAATTAATAAGAAGTAAAAGAAGAGGATGAAGAAGGCAAAGCAGAAGAAGAAGAAGATGAACATGAAGAAGAAGTAGAAGAAGAAGAAGACCAAGAAGATGAACACGAAGAAGAATAAGAAGTAGGAGAAGTAGAAGAAGAAAAAGAAGGACAAGAAGAAGAAGAAGAAGATGATGAATAAGAAGAAAGAGAAGAAGTAGAAGAAGAGGAAGAAAAAGAAGAAGAAGAAGTAGGAGAAGAAGAAAGAGAAGAAGAAGAAGGAGAAGAAGATGGAGAGGAAGAAAAAGAGGAAGAAGAAGGAGTAGTAGTAGAAGAAGAGAAAGAAGAAGAAGAAGAAGAAGAAGAAATAGAAGAAGAAAAAAAATAAGAATAAGAAGAAGATAATGAAGAAGACAAAGAAGAAAAAGAAAAGATGAAGAAGATAAAGAAGAAAACAAAGACGAAGAAGAAGTAGGTGAAGAAAAAGGAGAAGAAGAAGAAGAAAAAGAAGAAGAAAAAGTAAAAGAAGAAGAAGAAGTAGAAGAAGAAGTAGAAGAAGAAGAAAAAGAAGAATTAGAATAAGAAGAAGAAGGAGACAAAAAGAAGAGGAAGAAGAAGAAGAAGAATAAGACGAAGAATAGGAAGAAGAAGTAGACGATGAAGAATATAATGAAGAAGAAGGAGAAAAAAAATAATAAGAAGTAAAAAAAGAAAGACAAGAAGGTAAAGACGACGAAGGAGATGACGAAGAAGTGGAAGGAGAAGAAAAAGAAAAAGAAGAAAAAAAAGAGGAAAAAGAAGAACAATTATAAGAAGGAGAAAAAGAAGAAGAATAAGTATTTGATGATGGGAAGAAGAAGAAGAAAAAGATGTAGTTGATGAAATGGAAGAAGAAGACAAGGAAGAACAAGATGAAGAGGACGAAGACAAAAAAGAAAAAGAAGAAGAAGAAGATGAAGATGAAGAAGAAGAAGAAGAAGAAGAAGAAGAAGATTAAGAAGCAGAAGAAGAAGAAGAAGAAGAAGAAGAAGAAGAAGGAGAACAGGAAGAAGGAAAAGGTCAATAAGAGGAAGAAAGAAGAAGAAGAAGAAGAAGAAGAAGAAGACCAAAAATAAAAGAAGAAGAAGTAGAAGAAGAAGAAGAAGATGAAGTTTAAGAAGAAGAAGAAGAAGAAGAGGAAGAAGAAGAAGAAGAAGAAGAAGAAGAAGAAAAAGAAGAAGGAGAAGAAGAAGAAGTGGAAGAAGTAAAACGAGAAAATGAAGTAGTAGAAGAAGAAGATGATTATGAAGAAGGAGATGAAGAAGAAGAAGAAGATGGAGAAGAAGAAGAAGAAGCAAAAGAAGTAGATGGAGAAGAAGAAGAAGGAGAAGAAGAAGATGAAGAAGAAGTAGTGGAAGAAGTGGAGGATGGAGAAAAAGAAGAAGAAGGAGATGAAGAAGAAGGGGGAGGAGAAGAAGTAGAAGAAGAAGGAGAAGAAGAAGAAGAAGAAGAAGGAAAAGAAGAAGAAGAAGAAGAAGAAGTAGAAGAAGAAGATGATGATGAAGAAGAAGAAGAAGAAGAAAAAGAAGTAGAAGAGGAAAAAAAAGAGGAAGAAAAAAAGGAAGAAGAAGAAGAAGAGGAAGAAGAAGAAGAAGAAGAAGAAGAAGAAGAAAGAAAACACAAAGAAGAAGAAGAAAAAGAAGTAGAAGATGAAGAAGAAGAAGAAGAAGAAGAAAAAGCCTAGGAAGAATAATACGAAGAAGAAGAATTAGAAGAAGAAGAAGAAGATGACGATGATAAAGATGACGAAGAAGAAGAAGAAGAGGAAAAAGAAAAAGGAGATGAAGAAGATGAAGATGTAGAAGGCAAAGAACAAGAAGAGGAAGAAGATGAAGAAGAAGAAGAAGAAGAAGAAGAAAAAGAAGAAGAAGAAGAAGTAGAAGAAAGAAGAAGAAGAAGATGAAGAAGAAGAAGAAGAGGAAGAAGAAGAAGAAGAAGAAGAAGAAGAAGAAGGAAGAGGAGGAGGAGAAGCAGAAGAGAAAGAAGAAAAAGAAGAATAGGAAGAAGAAGAAGAAGAAGAAGAAGAAGAAGAAGAAAAAGAAGAAGAGCAAGAAGAAGGAGAAGAGGAAGAAGACAAAGAAGAAGAAGAAGAAGAAGAAGAAGACAAAGAAGAATAAGAATAAGATGAAGAAGAAGTAGAAGAAGACGAGGAAGAAGAAGAACAAGGAGAAGAAGAAGAAGAAGATGCAGGGGAAAAAGAAGAAGAAGAAGAGGAAGGAGAAGGAGAAGAAGAAGAAGAAGAAGAAGAAGAAGAAGAAGAAAAATTTGAAGAAGAAGAAGAAGAAGATAAAGAAGAAGAAGAAGAAGAAGATAAAGAAGAAGAAAAAGAAGAAGAAGAACAATAAGAAGAATAAGGTGTTGGAGATTAAGAAGAAGAAGAAGAAGAAGAAGAAGAAGAAGAAAAAGAAGAAGAAGAATAAGAAGGAGAAAAAGTAGAAGAAGAAGGTGAAGAAGGAAAGAAGAAGACGAAGATGAAGATGAAGATGAAGATGAAGAAGAAAATGAAGAAGAAGAAGAAGTAGAAGACGAGAAATGTGAAGAAGAAGAAGAGAGAGAAGAAGTTGAAGAAGGAGGAGAAGAAGAAGAACAACAAGATGTAGAAGCAAAAGAAGAAGAAGAAGAAGAAGATCAAGAACAGGAGGAAGAAGATGATGAATAAGAAGAAGAATGAGAAGAAGGGGAGGAAGAAGAAGATGAAAGAGAAGAAGAAGAAGAAGAAGAACAACAGGAAGAAGATGCAGAAGAAAAAGAAGAAGAAGAAGAAGAAAAAGTAGTAGTAGTTGTAGAAGAAGAAGAAGAAGACAAGGAAGATGTCAGAGAAGATAAACAAGAAGAAGAAGAACAAGAAGAAGAAGAAAAAGAGGAAGGGGAACCAGAATAAGAATAAGAATAAGAATAAGAAGAAGAAGAAGAAGAAGAAGAAGAGGAGGAGGAGAAGAAGGAGAAGAAGGAGAAGAAGAAGAAGAAGAAGATGAATAAAAAGAAGAAGAAGAAGAGGTTGAAGAAGAAGATGAAGATAAGGAAGAAGAAGAAAATAAAGACGACGATGAAGAAGAAGTTGAGGAAGAAGAAGAGAGAAAGAAGAAGAAGAAGAAGAAGAAGAAGAAGAAAAAAAATAAGATGTCAAAGAAGAAGAAGAAGAAGAAATAGATGAAAAACAAGAAGAAGAAGATGATGAAGATGGAGCGGAGGAAGAAGAAGAAGAAGAAGGAGAAGAAGAAGTCAAAGAAGGAGAAGAAGAAGAAATGGAAGAAGAAGTGGAAGAAGAAGAAGAAGAAGATGTTGAAGAAGAAGAAGAAGAAGAAGGAGAAGAAGAAGAAAAAGTGGAGTAGAATCAGAAGAAGAAGAAGAGGAGAAGAAGATGAGGAGGAAGATTAGGAAGAAGAAGAAGAAGAAGAAGACAAGGAGGAAGAATAGGAAGAAGAAGAAGAAGAAGAAGAAGAAGGAGAAGAACAAGATGAAGAAAAAGAAGAAGAAAAAGAAGAAGAAGAAGAATATGAAGAGGAAGTAGAAGAAGAACAAGAGCAAGAAGAAGAAGAATAACATCAAGAAGAAGAAGAATAAGAAGGAGATGTCGAAGAAGAAGAAGAAGAAGTAGAAGCAGAAGAAGAAAAAGAAGAAGAAGAAGATGATGATGATGATGAAGAAGTGGAAGAATAAGTAGAAGAAGAAGAAGAAGAAGAAGAAGAAGAAGAAGAAAAAGAAGAACAAGAAGAAGACAAACAAGAAGATGAAGAAAGCAAAGAAGAAGAAGAAGAAGGAGAAGAGAAAAAAGAAGAAAACGAAGATGAAGAAAACAAAGAAGAAGAAGATGAAAAAGATGATGATAATTATATTTATGATTATTAAAAAGAAAAAGAAAAAGAAGTAGTAGAAGAAGAAGAGAAGGAAGAAGAAGCAGATGAAGAAGAAGAAGATGAAGAAGATGAAGATGAAGAAGAAGAAGAAGAAGAAGAAGATGAAGAAGAAGAAGAAGAAAACAAAGAAGAGAAGATAAAATAGAAGAGAAGGCTAAAGTAAATGAAGAAGAAAAAGATAAACAAGAAGGAGGGGGAGGAGGAGTTGGAGAAGTAGAAGAACAAAAAAGAAAAAGAAGAAGTAGAAGAAGAACAACAAAAAGAAGAAGATGAACGAGAAGTAGAAGATTAAGGAGGAGGAAAAGAAGAAGAAGAGGTAGTAGTAGAAGAAGAATAGGAAGAAGAAGAAGAGGAAGAAGAAGAAGAAGAAGAAGAAGATGAAGAAGAAGTGGAAGAAGATGAAAAAGAAAAATAGTAAGAAGAAGACGAAAAAGAAAAATAATTAGAAGAAGTAAAAGAAGAAGACGAAGAAGAAGACGAAGAAGAAGACGAAGAAGAAGAAGAAGAAGAAGAAGAAGAACAATGAGAAGTAGTAGAAGAAGAAGAAGAAGGAGATGAAGCAGTTAGGAAAGAAGATGTAGAAGTAGAAAAAGAAGAAGAAGAAGAAGAAGTAAAAGATGAAGAAGAAGAAGAAGAAGAAGTAGAAGAAGAAGAATAAGGAGAAGAAGAAGAAGAAGAAGAAGAAGATAATGAAGAAGACAAAGAAGAAGAGAAAGATAATGAAGAAGACGAAGAAGAAGAAAAAGAAAACACAGACGAAGAAGAAGTAGATGAACAAAAAGAAGAAGAAGAAGTAAAAGAAGGCGAGGAAGAAGAATAAGAAGAAGAAGACGAAGAAGAAGGAGAAGAAGAAGAAGAAGAAGAAAAAGAAGAAGACGAGGAAGACATAGTAGAAGAAGAAGAAGATGAAGAAGACAATGAAAAAAACATTTAGAAGAAGTAGAACAAGAATAAGAAGGCAAGGAAGATGAAAAAGAAGAAGAAGAAGGAGAATAAGAATAATAATAAGAAGAAGAAGAAGAGGTCGATAAATAATAAGAAGAAGCAAAAGAAGGAGGAGAAGAAGATGATGTAAAAGATGTAGAAGAAGAGTAAGAAGAAGAAGAAGTAGAAGAAGAAAAAAAAGAAGAAGATAAAGAAGGAGAAGGAGAAGAAGGAGGAGGAGAAGAATAATAATATAATAATAATAAGAATTAGAAAAAGAAGAAGAATGTGAAGAAGAAGAAGAAACGAAGAAGAAGTAGAAGAAGAAGAAGATAATGATGATGATGATGTAGATGAAGAAGTAGAAGAAGAAGAAGATGATGAAGAAGATGAAGAGGAAGAGGAAGAAAAAGAACAAGTCGAAGTAGACGAAGAAGAAGAAAAAGAAGAAGAATAAGGTTGAGAAGGAGAAGGAGAAGAAGAAGAAGAAGAAGAAGAAGAAGAACAAAAAGATAAAGAACAAGAACATGAAGATGAAGAAGGAGAAGGAGAAGAGGGAGAAGAAGAAGAACTAGAAGACGAAAAATAATAGGAAGATCAAGAAGTAAAAGAAGAGGACGAATAAGGCAAAGAGGAAGAAGAAGAAGAAGCAGAAGATTAAGATGAAGAAGAAGAAGAAGAAGACGAAGAAAATGCAGAAGAAGAAGAAGTAGAAGAAGAAGGAGAAGAAGAAGAAAAAGAAGAAAAAGAAGAAGAAAAGGAGAAGAAGAAGATGAAGAAGAAGAAGAAGAAGAAGAAGAAAAAGGAGAAGAAGAAGAAGAAAAAGAAGAAGAAGAAGAAGAAAAAGAAGGAGAAGATGAAGAATAAGAATTAGAAAAGAAGAAAAAGAATGTGAAGAAGAATAAGAAGATTGTAAAGTAGAAGAAGAAAAGAAGAAGAAGAAGAAGAAGAAGATGAAGAAGAAGATGATGATGATGATGTAGACGAAGAAGAAGAAGAAGAAGATGAAGATGAAGAAGATGAAGAAGAAGAAGAAGAAAAAGAAGTCGAAGTAGACGACGAAGAAGAAGAAGAAGAAGAAGAAGAATAAGGACGAGAAGGAGGAAGAGGAGAAGAA
>JAIUJO010002959.1:15000-17500 GCA_023846275.1 Vanilla planifolia
GGAAGACGAAGAAGAAGAAGAAGAAGAAGATGATGAAGTAGAAGAAGAAGAAGACGAAGACGAAGAAGATGAAAAGATGAAGAAGAAGTAGATGATGAAGAAGAAGAGGAAGATGAATAAGAGGATAAGCTAAAGAAGAATAAGAAGAATAAGAAGAATAAGAAGAAGAAGAAGAAGGAGGAGGAGGAGAAGGAGAAGAAGTAGGAGAGGTAGAAGAAGGAGAACAAGTCGAAGAAGTAGAAGAAGAGGATGAAGAAGAAGAAGACAAAGAAGAATAAGAAGTAGATGAAGAAGAAGAAATAGAAGAAGAAGAAAAAGAAGAAGATGAAGATGACAAAGAAGAAGACGAAGATGGTGAAGAAGAAGAATAATAAGATGATGATGATGAACAAGAAGGGGAAGAAGAAGTAGTAGAAGAAAAAGAAGAATAAGAAGATGAGGAAGTTGAAGAAGAAAATGAAGAAGGAGAAAAAAAGAGGAATAAGAAGAAGAAGTCTAAGGAGAAGAGAGAGGAGGAGAAGAAGAAGAAAAACAAGAAGAAGAAGAAGATGTTGAAGAAGATGAAAAAGAATAAGAATAAGAAGAAGAAGAAAAAGTAGAAGAAGAAGAACAAGAAGAAGATGAACAAGTAGAAGAAGAAGAAGGTGAAGAAGAAGAAGAAGTAGAAAGAGTATGCGAAGACGAAGAATTAGACCAAGAAGAAGAAGAAGGCGAAGGAGACGAAGAAGAAGAAGAAGAAGAAGATGAAGGTGAAGAAGAAGAATAATAAGTATTTGATGAAAAAGAAAAAGTAGAAGAAGAAGAAGAAGGAGGAGGAGGAGGAGAATAAGAAGAAGAAGAAGGATAAGAAGATGAAGAAAAAGAATAAGAAGAAGAAGAAGAAGAAGAAGTCAAAGAAGACGTAAAAGAAGAAGAAGAAGAAGTAGAAGAAAAAGAAGAAGAAGAACAAGAAGAAGATAGCAAAGAGGAACAAAAAGAAGAAGAAGAAGAAGAAGAAGAAGAAGAAGAAGAGTAAGAAGAAGAAGAAGATGATGATGAAGAAGAAGGATTAGAAAAAGAAGAAGAAGAAGTTGAAGATAAAGTAGAAGAAGAATGAGAAGAAGAGGAAGAAGAAGAAGGAGAAAGAAGAAGAAGAAGAAGAAGTAGAAGAAAAGGAAGATGAAGAAGAAAAAGAAGAATAAGAATAAGAAGAAGAAGAAGAAGTAGAAGATAAAGAAGAAGAAGAAGACAAAGAAGAAGAATAAGATGAAGAAGGAGAAGAAGAAGAAGCACAAGGAGAAGTAGAGAAGATGGAGAAGAAGAAGAAGATGAAGAAGAAGAAGACAAAGAAGAAGAAGAAGAAAAATTAGATGAAGAAGAAGAAGAAGAAGGAGAACGAGAAGAAGAGTAGAGAAAAAAGAGAAGAAGAGGAAGAAGACAAAGAAGAAGAAGAAGAAGAAGAAGAGGAAGAAGAATAAGAAGAAGGAGAAGAAGAAGAAGATGAAGAAGGAGAAGGAGAAGAAGAAGAAGAAGAAGAAGTTGAAGAAGAAGAATAATAAGAAGGCAAAGAAGAAGAATAATGAAAAAGGGAAGAATTAGAAGAAAAAGAAGATGATGATGATGATGATGATGAAGAAGAAGAAGATGATGAAGAAGGGGAAGAAGACGAAGAAGAGAAGAAGAAGAAGAAGAGGAACAAGAAGACGACGAAGAGAAAAAAAAGAAGAACAAGTCGAAGAAGAAGAAGAAGAAGAGGAAGAAAAAATAGAAGAAAAAAGAAGAAGAAGAAAATGATGAATAAGAAGAAGGAGAAGTAGCTAAGAAGAAGAAGGAGAAAAGGGAGAAGATGAAGAAGAAGAGTACAAACAAGAAGAAGGAGAAGAAGAAGAAGAAGAAGAAGGTGAAGAAGGAGAATAAAAAGTAGAAGAAGAAGAAAAAGAGGTAGAAGAAGAAGAAGAAGAAGAAGAAGAAGATGTAGAAGTAGTAGAAGAAGAAGAAGAGGAAGGAGGAGGAGCAGGAGAAGAAGAAGAAGAAGGAGGAGGAGGAGGAGGAGAAGGAGAAGAAGTAGAAGAAGTAGATGATGAGGAGGAAGAAGAAAATGAAGAAGAAGCAAAAGAAGAAGAAGAAGAAGAACAAGAAGAAGAAGAAGAAGAACAAGAATGAGAATAAAAAGAATAAGAATAAGAACAAGAAGAAGAAGAAGAAGGAGATTATGATGAGTATAAAGAAGAAGAAGAACTAAAAGAAGAAGAAAAAGAAGAAGTAGGAAAGGAAGAAGGAGAAGTAGAAGAAAAAGGTGGTGAAGATGTAGAGGAAGAAGAAGAAGAAGAAGAAGGAGAAGAAGAAGAAGAAGAAGATGAAGATGATGAAGAAGAAGAAGAAGACAAAGATGAAGAAAAACAAGAAGAATTAGAAGAAGAAGAATAAGAGGAAGAAGAAGAAGAAGAAGAACGTGAAGAAGACGAAGACGAAGAAGAAGAAGAAGAAGAAGAAGAAGACGTAAAAGTAGAAGAAGAAGACG
>JAIUJO010002959.1:20000-27500 GCA_023846275.1 Vanilla planifolia
GAAGAAGATGAAGTTGAAGATGAAGAAGAAGAAGAAGAAGAAGAAAAAAGAGAAAGGAGAAGATGAATAAGAAGAAGAAGAAGAAAAACAAGTAGAATGGGCGAAAGAAAAAGAGGAAGATAACGAAGAAGAAGAAGATGAAGATGATGATGAAGTAGAAGAAGGGAAAGAAGAAGAAGAAGTAGAAGAAGAAGAAGAAGAAGAAGAAGAACAAACAGAAGAAAAAGAAGAAGCAAAGAAGAAGAAGAAGAAGAAGATCGTGAAGAAGAAGAAGAATAAGATGATGATGATGAACAAGAAGGGGAAGAAGAAGTAGTGGAAGAAAAAGAAGAACAAGAAGATGAATTAGTTGAAGAAGAAAATGAAGAAAAAGAAGGAGATAAAAAGAGGAATAAGAAGATGAAAAAGAAGTTTAAGGACAAGATGGAGGAGGAGAAGAAGAAGAACAAGAAGAAGAAGAAGATGTTGAAGAAGATGAAGAAAAAGAATAAGAATAAGAAGAAGAAGAAGAAAAAGTAGTGGAAGAAGAACAAGAAGGAGAAGAAGAAGGTGAGAAGAAGAAGAAGTAGAAAGAGTAGAGGAAGACGAAGAATTAGACCAAGAAGAAGAAGAAGGCGTAGAAGACGAAGAAGAAGAAGAAGAAGATGAATGTGAAGAAGAAGCAAAATAAGGATTTGATGAAGAAGAAAAAGTAGAAGAAGAAGAAGAAGGAGGAGGAGGAGGAGGAGAAGAAGAAGAATAATAAGATGAAGAAGAAGAAGAAGAAAAAGAAGAAGAAGAAGAAGTCAAAGAAGACGTAAAAGAAGAAAAAGAAGAAGCAGAATAAGAAGAAGAAGAAGAATAAGAAGAAGATGTCAAAGAGGAACAAAAAGAAGAAGAAGAAGAAGAAGAAGAAGAAGAAGCAGAAGAAGAAAAAGAAGGCATAGAAGAAGAAGAAGAAGAAGAAGAAAACAAAGAAGAAGAACAAGAAGAAGATGGCAAAGAGGAAGAAAAGGAAGAAGAAGAAGAATAAGAAGTAGTAGAAGAAGAAGGTGAAGAAGAAGGATTAGAAAAAGAAGAAGAAGTTGAAGATAAAGTAGAAGAAGAATTAGAAGAAGAAGAAGAAGAAGAAGAAGAAGGAGAAAGAAGAAGAAGAAGAAGAAGAGGAAGAAGAAGAAGTAAAAGAAGAAGAAGAAGAAGAAGAAGATAAAGAAGGAGAAGAAGAAGAAGAAGAATAAGAAGAAGAAGAAGAAGAAGATAAAGAAGAAGAAGAAGAAGATGACAAAGAAGAAGAAGAAGAAGACCAAGAAGAAGAATAAAAAGAATAAGAAGAACAACAAGAAGAAGAAGCAGGAGAAGAAGATGAAGAAGAAGATGGTGAAGATGAAGAAGAAGAAGAAGAATAAGAAGAAAAAGACGAAGAACAATAGGAGTAGAAGAAGAAGATAAAGAAGAAGAAAAAGATGAAGAAGAAGAAGAAGAAGCAGAAGTAGAAGGAGAAGAAGAAAGAAGAAGTAGAAGAAGAAGAAGAAGAAGAAGAACAACAACAACAACAAGCCCAAGAATAAGAGGAAGAAGAAGAAGAAGAGAAAGAAGTAGAAGAAAAAATGAAAACGTAGAAGAAGAAGATGAGGAAGAAGAAGAAGAAGATGTTGACAAAGAAGAAGAAGCAGAAGAGAAAGATGAAGGAGGGGAAGAAGAATAAGAAGAAGACATTGAAGGAGACGAAGAAGAAGAAGAAGAAGAGGAAGTAGAAGGAGAAGAAGGAGGAGAAGAAGAAGACGAAAATGAAGAAGAAGAAAAAGAAGAAGAAGATCATGTAAAAGAAGAACAAGAAGAATAAGATGAAAAGATGCAGATTGAGAAGAAGTAGAAGAAGAAGAAGAAGAAGAAGAAGAAGAAGAAGAAGTGAAAAAAGAAGGAGAAGAAAAGGAAAAAGAAGAGCAAGAAGAAGAAGAAGATGATGAAAAAGATGAAGAGGAGGAAGGAGAAGCAAATTAATAAGAAGAAGAAGAAGTAAAAAGAGGACGAAGAAGACAAAGCAGAAGAAGAAGAAGATGAACATGAAGAAGAAGTAGAAGAAGAAGAAGACCAAGAAGATGAACACGAAGAAGAATAAGAAGTAGGAGAAGTAGAAGAAGAAAAAGAAGGAGAAGAAGAAGAAGAAGAAGAAGAAGAAGATGAATAAGAAGAAAGAGAAGAAGTAGAAGAAGAAGAAGAAAAAGAAGTAGGAGAAGAAGAAGGAGAAGAAGAAGAAGGAGAAGAAGATTAAGAGGAAGAAGAAGAGGAACAAGAAGAAGTAGTAGTAGAAGAAGAGGAAGAAGAAGAAGAAGAAGTAGTAGAAGAAGAAGAAGAAAAAAATAAGAATAAGAAGAAGATAATGAAGAAGACAGAAGAAAAAGAAAAGATGAAGAAGATAAAGCAGAAAACAAAGATGAAGAAAATGTAGATGAAGAAAAAGAAAAAGAAGAAAAAGGTGAAAAAGAAGAAGTAAAAGTAAAAGAAGAAGAGTAAATAGAAGAAGAAGAAGAAGAAGAAGAAGAAGAAGAAGAATTAGAATAAGAAGAAGGAGACAAAGAAGAAGAGGAAGAAGAAGAAGAATAAGAAGAAGAATAAGAAGAAGAAGGAGAAGATGAAGAAGATAATGAAGAAGAACCAGAAAAAATAATAAGTAAAAGAAGAAAGACAAGAAGATAAAGATGGAGAAGGAGATGACGAAGAAGTGGAAGGAGAAGAAAAAGAAAAAGAAGAAAAAAAAGAGGAAAAAGAAGAACAATTATAAGAAGGAGAAAAAGAAGAAGAAGAAGAAGAAGAAGAAGAAGAAGAGGATGAAGACGTAGAAGAAGAAGAAGAAAAAGATGTAGTTGAAGAACAAGAAGAAGAAGACAAGGAAGAACAAGATGAAGAGGACGAAGACGAAAAAGAAGAAGAAGAAGAAGAAGAACAAGATGAAGATGAAGAAGAAGATGAATAAGAAGAAGAAGAAGAAGAAGAAGAAGAAGAAGAAGAAGAAGAAGTAGTTGTTGTAGTAGTAGTAGAAGAAGAAGAAGAAGAAGAATGAGAGGAAGTAGAAGAAGAAGAAGGGAATGAAGAAGAAGAGAAGAAGAAGAAGAAGAGGAAGAAGAAGAAGAAAAAGAAGAAGAAGAAGAAGAAAAAGAAGAAGAAGAAGAAGAAGAAGAAGAAGAAGACGAAGAAGAAGAAGAAGATGATGAAGAGGAAGAAGAAGAAGAAGGAGGAAAAGAAGAACAAGAAGAAGCAGAAGCTGAAGAAGAAGGAGATGAAGTTGAAGAAGAAGGAGAAGAAGAAGAAGAAGAAGACGAAGAAGGAGAACAATAAGAAAGAGAAGAAGGAGAAGAAGAAGAAGAAGAAGAAGAAGATGTAGAAGAAAAAGATCGTGAAGATTTAGAGGAAGTAGAAGAAGAAGGAGAAGAAGAAGAAGAAGAAGATGAAGATGATGAAGAAGAAGAAGAAGACAAAGATGAAGGAGAACAAGAAGAATTAGAAGAAGAAGAATAAGAGAAAGAAGAAGAAGAAGAAGAAGAACATGGAGAAGACGAAGAAAAAGAAGAAGAAGAAGAAGAAGACATAGAAGAAGAAGAAGAAGACGAAGATAAAGAAGGGAAAGAAGTGGAAGAAGAAGTAGATGAAGAAGAAGAAGAAGATGATGAAGAAGAAGAAGAAGAAGAATAAGAAGAAGAAGAAGAAGAAACAAAAGAAGAAGATAGAGAAGTAGAAGAAGAAGAACAACAAATAGAAGAAAAAGAAGAAGAAGACGAAGATGATGAAGAAGAAGAAGAAGAAGAAGATGAAGAAATGGAAGAAGAAGAAGTAAAAGACGAAGAAGAAGAAGAAGATGAAGAAGAAAAAGAAGAAGAAGAGGAAGAAGAAGAAGAAAATGAAGAAGAAGAAGAAGAAGAAGAAGAAGAATAAGAAGAAGAAGAAGAAGAGGAAAAAGAAGTAGAAGAAGTAGAAGAAGGAGTTGAAGAAGGAGAAGAAGAAGGAGAAGCAGAAGAAGAAAAAGAAGAAGGAGAAAAACAAGAAGATTATGAAGAGGAAGAAGAAGAAAAAGAAAAAGAAGATGAAGACGGAGAAGAAGAAGGAGAAGTAGAAGATATAGAAGATGAAGAACAAGAGGAAGAAGAAGAAGAAGGAGAAAAAGAAGAAAAAAAAGATGAAGAAGAAGATGAAGTGGAAGAAGAAGAAGAAGACCAAGAAGAAGAATAAAAAGAATAAGAAGAACAAGAAGAAGAAGAAGAATGAGTAGAAGATGAAGAAGAAGATGGGTGAAGACGAAGAAGATGTAGTAGAAGAAGAAGAAGAAGAGGAAGAAGGTTAGAAGAAGAAGTAGTAGTAGTAGTAGTAGAAGAAAGAGTAGAAAAAGAAGATAAAGAAGAAGAAAAAGGTGAAGAAGATGGAGACAAAGAAGAAGAAGAAGAAGAAGAACTAGAAGAAGAATAAGAAGAAAAAGAAGAAGCA
Organism: Vanilla planifolia; assembly: GCA_023846275.1. Lineage (NCBI taxonomy): Eukaryota > Viridiplantae > Streptophyta > Magnoliopsida > Asparagales > Orchidaceae > Vanilla > Vanilla planifolia. The sequence goes on from JAIUJO010002959.1 coordinate 24,456, forward strand.
GAAGAATAAGGAGAAGAAGAAAGAGAAGAAATAGTAGAAGAAGAAGAAGAACAACAACAACAAGACCAAGAAGAAGAAGAAGATGAAAAAGAAGAAGAAGAAGATGAGAAAGAAGTAGAAGTAGAAGATGAAGACGTAGAAGAAGAAGAAGAAGAAGAAGAAGATGAAGACAAAGAAGAAGAAGAAGAAGAAGTAGATGAAGGTGGCAAAGAAGAAGAAGAAGAAGAAGAAAATGAAAAAGAAGAAAAGAAGAAGAAGAAGAACATGAAGAAGAACAACAAGAAGAAGAAGATGAAAAAAAGGTAGATTAAAAAGAAGGAGAAGAAAAGGAAAAAGAAGAGGGAAAAGAAGAAGAAGATGATGAATTAGATTAAGTAGAAGAAGGATAAGAAAATTAATAAAGAAGAAGAAGTAAAAAAAACGACGAAGAAGGTGAAGCAGAAAAGAAGAAGATGAAGATGAAGAAGTAGAAGAAGAAGATGAAGAAGATGAACACGAAGAAGAATAAGAAGAAGAAGTAGGAGGAGAAGAAGACGAAGAAGGAGAAGAAAGAGAAGATGAAGAAGTAGAAGAAGAAGAAGAAAAAGAAGAAGAAGAAGTAGAAGAAGAAGAAGGAGAAGAAGAAGAAGAAGAAGAAGAAGAGGAAGAAGAAGAGAAAGAAGAAGGAGAAGTAGTAGAAGAAAAAAAGGAAGAAGAAGAAGAAGATGAAAAAGAAGAAGAAGAATAAGTAGAAGAAGAAGAAGAAGAAGCTAATGAAGAAGAAGAAGAAGAAAAAGAAAAGACAAAGAAGATGACGAAGAAAACAAAGACGAAGAAGAAGTAGCTGAAGAAGAAGAAGAAGAAGGTGAAAAAGTAGAAGAAGAAAATGTAAAAGAAGGAGAAGAAGAAGAAGACAAGGAAGAAGAAGAAGAAGAAGAAGAAGAAGAATTAGAATAAGATGAAGGAGACAAAGAAGAAAAGGAAGAAGAAGAAGAAGAATAAGAAAAGGAATAGGAAGTAGGAGAAGATTAAGAAGATAATCAAGAAGACGGAGAAGAAGAATAACAAGAAGTAAAAGAAGAAAGACAAGAAGATAAAGATGGAGATGGAGATGACAATAAAGTGGAAGGAGAAGAAAAAGAAGAAGAAGAAGAAGAAGAAGAGGAAAAAGAAGAAGAATTATAAGAAGTAGAAAAAGAAGAAGTAGAAGGAGAAGAAGAAGAAGAAGAAGAAGAGGAAGAAGGAGGAGGAGGCAAAGAAGAAGAAATAGAAGAAGGACAAAAAGTAGTAGTAGAAAAAGATGAAGAGGAGGATGAAGACATAGAAGAAGAAGAAAAAGATGTATTTGAAGAACAAGAAGAAGAAGACAAGGAAGAACAAGATGAAGAAGACGAAGAAGAAAAAGAAGAAGAAGAAGAAGAAGAAGAAGAAGATGATGATGATGAAGATGAAGGAAAAGAAGAATATGAATAATAATAACAATAATAAGAATAAGAAGATTATGAAAGAGAAGAGGAAGAAGAAGAAGAAGAATAAGAAGGAGAATAAGAAGAAGAAAAAGGATAATTAGAGGAAGAAAAGAAGAAGAAGAAGAAGAAGACCAAAAATAAAAGAAGAAGAAGATGAAGTTGAAGATGATTAAGAAGAAGAAGAAGAAAAAGAGAGGAGAAGATGAATAAGAAGAAGAAGAAAAAGAAGAAAAAGAAGTAGAAGGGGCGAAAGAAAAACATGAAAATAACGAAGAAGAAGAAGATGAAGATGATGATGATGAAGAAGAAGGGAAAGAAGAAGAAGAACAAGTAGAAGAAGAAGAAAAAGATGAAGAAAACCAAATAGAAGAAAAAGAAGAAGCAAAGAAGAAGAAGATCGTGAAGAAGAAGAAGAAGATCGTGAAGAAGAAGAAGAACAAGATTATGATGATGAACAAGAAGGGGAAGAAGTAGTGGGAAAAAAGAAGAACAAGAAGATGAATAAGTTGAAGAAGAAAATGACGAAGAAGAAGGAGAAAAAAAGAGGAATAAGAAGAAGAAGATGAAGAAGTCTAAGGACAAGATGGAGGAGGAGAAGAAGAAGAACAAGAAGAAGAAGAAGATGTTGAAGAAAATGAAGAAAAAGAATAAGAATAAGAAGAAGAAGAAGAAAAAGTAGTAGAAGAAGAACAAGAAGAAGAAGAAGAAGGTGAGAAGAAGAAGAAGAAGTAGAAAGAGCAGACGAAGAAGAAGAATTAGACCAAGAAGAAGAAGAAGAAGATGAATGTGAAGAAGAAGAATAAGCATTTGATGAAGAAGAAGAAGTAGAAGAAGAAGAAGAAGAAGGAGAAGGAGAAGAAGAAGAAGAAGAAGAAGAAGAAGAATAAGAAGATGAAGAAAAAGAAGAAGAAGAAGAAGAAGAAGTCAAAGAAAACGTAAAAGAAGAAGAAGAAGAAGAATAAGAAGAAGATGTTAAAAAGGAATAAAAAGAAGAAGAAGAAGAAGAAGAAGAAGAAGAAGAAGAAGAAAAAGAAGAAGAAGAAGCAGAAGAAGAAAAAGAAGGCATAGAAGAAGAAGAAGAACAAGAAGAAGATGGCAAAGAGGAAGAAAAAGAAGAAAAAGAAGAAGAAGAAGAGTAAGAAGTAATAGAAGAAGAAGATGAAGAAGGATTATAAAAAGAAGAAGAAGTAGTTGAAGATAAAGTAGAAGAAGAATTAGAAGAAGAACAAGAAGAAGAAGAAGAAGAAGAAGGAGAAAGAAGAAGAAGAAGAAGAAGAGGAAGAAGAAGAAGAAAAAGAAGAAGAAGAAGAAGAAGATAAAGAAGGAGAAGAAGAAGAAGAAGAATAAGAAGAAGAAGAAGAAGAAGAAGAAGAAGAAGATAAAGAAGAAGAAGAAGAGGATGACAAAGAAGAAGAAGAAGAAGACCAAGAAGAAGAATAAAAAGAATGAAAAGAACAAGAAGAAGAAGAAGAAGAAGAAGATGAAGAAGAAGATGGTGAGGATGAAGAAGGAGATGAAGAATAAGAAAAAGAAGAAGAAGAAAAACAAGAGGAAGAACAATAGGAGTACAAGAAGAAGATAAAGAAGAAGAAAAATG
>JAIUJO010002959.1:37500-40000 GCA_023846275.1 Vanilla planifolia
GAAGAAGGAGAAAAGGGAGAAGATGAAGAAGAATACAAACAAGAAGAAGAAGGAGAAGAAGAAGAAGAAGAAGAAGAAGGTGAAGAAGGAGAATAAAAAGTAGAAGAAGAAGAAGAAGAAGAAGAGGAAGAAGAAGAAGAAGAAGAAGAAGATGTAGAAGTAGTAGAAGAAGAAGAAGAGGAAGAAGGAGGAGTAGGAGAAGAAGGAGGAGGAGGAGGAGGAGTAAGAGGAGGAGAAGAAGTAGTAGAAGTGGAAGATGAGGAGGAAGAAGAAAAAAGAAGAAGAAGCAGAAGAAGAACAAGAAGAATGAGAAGAACAAGAATAAGAAGAATAAGAATAAGAATAAGAAGAAGAAGAAGAAGAAGATTGTGATGATGATAAAGAAGAAGAAGAATTAAAACAAGAGGAAAAAGAAGAAGAAGAAGAAGAAGTAGGAAAGGAAGAAGGAGAAGTAGAAGAAAAAGATGGTGAAGATGTAGAGGAAGAAGAAGAAGGAGAAGAAGAAGAAGAAGAAGATGAAGATGATGAAGAAGAAGAAGAAGACAAAGATGAAGGAGAACAAGAAGAATTAGAAGAAGAAGAATAAGAGGAAGAAGAAGAAGAAGAAGAAGATCGTGAAGAAGACGAAGAAGAAGAACGTGAAGAAGACGAAGAAGAAGAAGAAGAAGAAGATGACGTAGAAGAAGAAGAAGAAGACGAAGATAAAGAAGGCAAAGAAGTGGAAGAAGAAGTAGATGAAGAAGAAGAAGAAGAAGATGATGAAGAAGAAGAAGAAGAATAAGAAGAAGAAGAAGAAGAAGAAAAAGAAGAAGATAGAGAAGAAGAACAAATGGAAGAAAATGAAGAAGAAGACGAAGATGATGAAGAAGAAGAAGAAGTTAAACAAGAAGAAGAAGAAGAAGAAGAAGAAGAAGATGAAGAAGAGGAAGAAGATGAAGAAATAGAAGACGAAGAAGAAGAAGAAGATGAAGAAGACAAAGAAGAAGAAGAGGAAGAAGAAGAAGAAAATGAAGATGCGGAACAAGAAGAAGAAGAAGAATAAGAAGTAGTAGAAGAGGAAGAAGAAGTAGAAGAAGAAGTAGAAGAAGGAGTTGAAGAAGGAGAAGAATAAGAAGAAAAACAAGAAGATTATGAAGAGGAAGAAGAAGAAAAAGAAAAAGAAGATGAAGACGGAGAAGAAGAAGGAGAATTAGAAGATATAGAAGATGAAGAACAAGAGGAAGAAGAGAAGGAGAAGAAGAAGTAAAAAAGATGAAGAAGAAGAAGAAGAAGAAGAAGACCAAGAAGAAGAATAGAAAGAATAAGAAGAATAACAAGAAGAAGAAGAATGAGAAGAAAATGAAGAAGAGGATGGTGAAGATGAAGAAGATGTAGAAGAAGAAGAAGAAGAAGAAGAAAAAGAGGAAGAAGGATAGAAGAAGAAGTAGTAGTAGTAGTAATAGAAGGAGTAGAAGAAGAAGATAAAGAAGAAGAAAAAGGTCAAGAAGTTGAAGACAAAGAATAAGAAGAAGAAGAAGAAGAAGAAGAAGAAGAAGAAGAAGCAGAAGAATAAGGAGAAGAAGAAAGAGAAGAAGTAGTAGAAGAAGAAGAAGAACAACAACAACAACAAGACGAAGAAGAAGAAGAAGATGAAAAAGAAGAAGAAGAAGATGAGAAAGATGTAGAAGAAGAAGATGAAGACGTAAAAGAAGAAGAAGAATAAGAAGAAGATGAAGACAAAGAAGAAGAAGAAGAAGTAGATGAAGGTGGCGAGGAAGAAGAAGAAGAAGAAGATCATGAAGAAGAAGAACAAGAAGAAGAAGATGAAGAAAAGGTAGATTAAAAAGAAGAAGGAGAAGAAAAGAAAAAAGAAGTGGGAAAAGAAGAAGAAGATGATGAATTAGATTAAGAAGAAGGAGAAGAAAATTAATAAGAAGAAGTAAAAAAAAACGACGAAGAAGGCGAAGCAGAAAAGAAGAACATGAAGATGAAGAAGAAGTAGAAGAAGAAGAAGACGAAGAGGATGAACATGAAGAAGAATAAGAAGAAGAAGTAGGAGGAGAAGAAGAAGACGAAGAAGGAGAAGAAAGAGAAGAAGAAGTAGAAGAAGAAGAAGAAGAAGACGAAGAAGGAGAAGAAAGAGAAGAAGAAGTAGAAGAAGAAGAAGAAAAAGAAGAAGAAGAAGTAGGATAATAAGAAGGAGAAGAAGAAGAAGAAGAAGAAGAGGAAGAAGAAGAGGAAGAAGAAGAGGAAGAAGAAGAGGAAGAAGAAGGAGAAGTAGTAGAAGAAGAAGAAGAGGAAGAAGAAGAGGAAGAAGAAGAGGAAGAAGAAGAGGAAGAAGAAGGAGAAGTAGTAGAAGAAGAAAAGGAAGAAGAAGAAGAAAAAGAAGAAGAAGAAGAAGAAGAAGAAGAATAAGTAGTAGAAGAAGAAGAAGAAGCTAATGAAGAAGAAGAAGAAGAAAAAGAAAAGACAAAGAAGATGAAGAAGAAAACAAAAACGAAGTAGAAGTAGCTGAAGAAGA
>JAIUJO010003831.1:25000-55863 GCA_023846275.1 Vanilla planifolia
TCGTCTTCTACTTCTTTTTCTTCTTCTTCTTCTTCTTCTTCTTCTTCTACTTCTTCTTCTTCTTCTTGTTCTTCTTCTTCTTCTTCTTTTTCTTCTTCTTCTTGTTCTTCTTCAAATTCTTCTTCTCCTTCATCATCTTCACCTTCAACTTCTTTTTTCTCATCATCATCTTCTTCATCTACTTCTTCTTCTTCTTCTTTTTCTTCTTCTTGTTCTTCTTCTTCAAACTTATCTTACAAACTTATCTAGTAATAAGAAAACATAAACATCTACTCAAAATGAAAAACATACTCATTCCCGATAACACTTACAAGTGTCATATTACTGAAAACATCGAGGATTATGAACATATAATCCACATACCAACCACAGTTGGAAATGACCCTACCATAGTAGGAATATTGAATTTCATCGTTGATCTATTAAAGGAGATCAAAGATAAGATTCAGAATATAGAACACAAACATAATAATACATCTAAGTTCTATTATGTTGGAACAAAACTAACCAAACAATAATGGTTAAATTAAAATCCACAGACTTTATTATGGATTTACAAAAATTAGATAAATCCTTTTACTTGGAGTTCTTAGAACTTCAACAAAAAGAACTCACTGGAGAAATTACTAGTGAAAGACTTTATAACTTCTATGAACAAAATCATGAAGTTATAGATTTTTATAGAAACCAATCAGAAAATGATTATAACATTAGGATGGAAAGAGGAGAAAGTAGTAGAAGTACTCTCTATCTCCCTGGTCCTCATGGTTATAGTCCACAAACACCTTCACCCGAAGTTAACATACAAGAATCTCAAGGAGATAATATGGAACAAGTTCATACTACTCCTTCATATTCATCCATGTTAAATTATGGTAAACGCTCAGATTGGCGTACATACCATAAAAATAAAAATCGTCACTTAGAAGAAAAGAGAGACTCCTCTACTTGGGGACTCACTTTAAACATAGATGCTATACCATATAAAAGAGTTAAAGACTATTGTATAGAATGGACTCAAAAAATAAAAGGAACTATATTTATGCTCCCTCCTACTATGAATGTTTCAGAATATATACAATTAGCTACATCATACTGGGAAGGAAATGCTCTATCTTGGTTAACAAATTTCGAAAGAAATAATAAAGACGAATGTCAAAAAATCTTACAACAAACAGATAAACAAACTGTAATAGAAATGCTGGTTTCACTACTAGTTGCTGATTTTATTGGATGAGAATGGAGTGAAAACCTAAACTATGAAGAAAAACTTCATAAAATGAAATTATGTGACATATGTATGTTAGATGAATTTGTTTCTACATACATAGGATATATTTATCATCTAAATGAAACTCCTCAACAAGAGTTTTGGATACAAGGGTTTTTTTCTAAAATACCCTTTCCTTGGAACAATATAATATCTACAAAATACCAAGAGTTGTTAACATCTAGAGGAACTCTTAAACAACACAACACAGGAATGCTTAGAAGAGCATGTGTAGAATCTATGGAAAAGATCTGCGAAAATACTTCTGCTCAAAAGGAAATGAGTAGAAACTTAAAATCTTCTAGAATGGGTTACAACTGTTGCTCAAAATTCTCAGAAGATTTAAATTATATTTATGGTTGTCCACCTGTTTATGATTGGAGGACATATGCTTTTAAAACCTATAAAAAGAAACGAAGTCCAAAATATAAAATTTCTAAAAGAAAATGGAAACCCGAATTTAGAAAAGAACAAAGGTTTAGGAAAAAGAAGTTTATCAAAAAATATAATAAAAAGAAAGGTAAAAAACATTGTAGATGTTTAAATGTAACAAAGAGGGACATTATGCAAATGAATGCCCAGTTAACATCAAAAGAGTTATTATTCCTAATATAGAGGAATATTCCATCAACATTGGAACAATTGATGAAATTTCTGATGAAAAAAAATGTCTATGAAATTACATCTTATTACGACTCCACAGAGTCTGAATCTGACTCCACAGAGTCTAAATCTGACTCCACAGAGTCTGAATCTGAACAACCTTCAGATAAACCATTAAAAGATTTTGACAAACTAAAAATCAATATGATTACAATAAACAAAACATTAACACAAATAAAGGTTATTCCTTTATTACCGTCTCTAAAACTTCCCAAAAAGGAAAAAATATCCTCACCAGGATATACAATCTATATGGGAAAAATGCTTAGACTTAAGCATTATCGAACTACAGAGATAACATTAGATCTAATCATTTTAATACCATTTGGATACTATGGGATACTACATAATATCCCATATCATGCCAAAGAAAATATCTTCATCACTCATGGGATAATTGAACCCATGACATATCAAGCACCAACAATCTTGATTAAAAATACCAGTCTGGAAGATTGGGATTATTTAATCAGACCAAACGATGCTATCGGAACACTAGTTATCCATAAATATGAAGATTTTCCTATCATCACATCTGAAACAGCCATAGATGATTCAGAAAATTCCGAAAAATATCGAGAATTTCGGGTCAATATGAATACACTTACTTCTGAGGAAATAAATACAACAGACCTACATGACAGTGTAGGAGAACAATTTGAAATCACGGATGAAGACTTAGAAAAACTAAAAGAGGCAATACCTCATGGAGAAAAGAATGAGATTTATAAAGCCCCTTCTTTTAAATCTCGCTTTCTCAATAAACACACTTATATTTTTGAGCGTATGCAAGGAAATATAGAATTAAAAGGAGATGATGATTTAACATCCATCAGTCTTCTTAACAAAAGCAAAATAGAAAAACTGAAAAGAAAATACCCAAAAATGAAATACCTACACATAGGTATGATCCAATTAAAAATAACTACTCTATTTCGTAGTGGAATAGATACACCAATAATGATCGTTTGTATGGACGAACGAATCATTAATAAACCACTTAGTAGCATAATTGGAGGAGCCAAATCCAATCTTGCTAATAGATTATTTGGAATAAATATTCACCCTGATTTTTGTATAAGTCTAGATGACCAAAATGTTGAAAAGACTTGTACATTATCAATAAGCCTAAAAGGAATACAATTACTACCTGGATCAAAAATCCTAGGTATACAATGGGAACACTGCATGGCTCTAAATGATACTTCCACTTTTAGATCCATCACCCCAAATAATTTTGTAAAATTATTCGATGTTGGGATTGGAAAAACAATCCAACCAAAGGTCGTGGACATTCGACATCTTAAGCTAGATAATGATATCCAACTTTTTGTAAAAACCTTGAAACCAAAAGTTCAAATACCAGTAGAATATTTTATTGCTTCTGGCAATACAATTTCTACCGTTACAAAAAATCCTATCAATCGTATTTCTTCTTCGATAAGTCTTCCTAGACATTATGAAGAAGGAGAAACATCTGAACCTCTGGAAGCAAGACCAAGCTTTCATATTCCGATACAAGATCCAGTCGAAGGTCGTACCTTGCGACTTCTTGAAAATAAAAAATCTATTACTCCTCCTTAAATGGATTTAAAGAAGAAAGCTCAATTACATATATATCTTCCTATTACTATACATCTTCCTAATTATGAGGATGTGACACTTCATGCTTTAGTAGACACTGGTGCTGAAGCTAGTTTACTTCAACAAATCTTTATTCCTAAGCAATTTTGGCTTCCTTTAGAAAGCAAAACAACACTAACCGATTTTATGGGAAAACAAGTCCCTGTTACCCATAAAGTAGCAAACCTCAACATCTCTATACCGGATATTTACAACAACCCTCATACTTATTCCTTTAACTTTGCATTATTACCATCAGACTTCAATATTGATTGTTTGCTTGGGCTTGACAATCTTCGCCATTTTACTCCTTTCAATACCCATTTCTTTGACTTCGATGGACACGTTATTCCTCGTATCCATCTTCCTGCCCGCATTGCCCCTTATTTTTCTGCAGCCCAGCGTGGTGAAAAACCCAAAACCACTCTCATCGATACCAATACCTTCATCGATACCAATCCTCCTATTCATCCAATCTATACATATAACCTTCCAAATGCAACCCATTTTGATGAAACCGTTCACAAACTCTTGGAACCTTTATATTCCAATAACCCTCTAAAATGGTTTGAGAAATCTCCTCGCTATTGTTCTATCGAACTCTTAGAACAATACCAGAATACCAATATACGAGTTAATAGTATAATGGTATCTCCAATAGACAAACAAGAATTTAACAGTCAAATATAAGAACTGTTAAATTTAAAATTAATACAAAAGAGCCACAGCTCACATTCTTCTCCAGCATTTATAGTTCGAAATCACGCAGAAATAAAACGTGGTAAGGCCCGAATGGTCATTAATTATCGTAAGTTAAACTCTTGCACAAAATTTGATGGTTATTTTATACCAACTGCTGAGCACCTAATCAAACAAATCCAAGGTGCTAAATACTATAGCAAATTTGATGCCAAATCCGGATTTTGGCAAATCAAACTTGCAAACCAAACATCAATAGAATTAACAGCTTTTAGCTGTCCACAAGGGCATTTTGAATGGTTAGTTATGCCATTTGGATTAAAAAATGCACCTCAAATATTCCAGAAATGGATTAATTCTATTTTTGGACATTTACCTTATGTCGTCGCTTACATAGACGATATACTTGTTTTTTCTCAAACAGAGGAAGAACATAAAGATCACCTTTTACATGTTATCAAAATAATGCTAAACCATGGTATTATTTTGAGTCCAAAGAAAATAGAATTATTCAAAACTGAAATAGATTTTCTAGGAAAACAAATAAAAAATGGTCAAGTACAATTACAAGACCATATATATACAAAAGTTAAAGAGTTTCCCGAAAACTTTACCAGTTTAAAACAGCTGCAAAGTTTTTTAGGACTCTTAAACTATGGACGAAAGTTTATACCTAAACTTTCTTCCAAAATTAAAGCCTTACAAAACAAATTAGCAACCGAACAAGCCAAATACAAAATGATTAACGGCGAACAACCTCGTCGTTGGAATACAGAAAAAATCCCTATTTCTTTAAGTTTAGAAGAACAAAAAGAAATTAAACAAATTAAAGAATTTGTTACAAAAAAGCAAATTCTTCATTTTCCTACAGAAGATGAACAAATTATATTACAAACAGATGCTTCAGATTTATTCTGGTCTGGAGTCTTAGTAACAAATACAAATGAGATTGTAGCATATACTTCGGGAAAATTTACAAAACCCCAAAATAAATATGCTACTTATGATAAAGAATTATTGGCTATAAAATTAGCCATTAAAAGCCTCAAAATATATTTACTCCATAGAGTATTTACTATAGAAACTGACACTAAATCTGTTGCCCAATTTTTACAAAAAAAGACTATAAATAATCCAGAAGAAAATCTTCGACGCATACGTCTTGCTTTATATCTTGAAATATTTTCTTACAATGTTAAATATATTCCTGGTTTTACTAATATTGTTGCTGATTTTCTTAGCAGACCATGAATGAAGAAGATCTTAAATTTCTCAAAGATTTTGTAGAAAAAATGAAAAGGGCAGGAGAATTTACTGAAATTCTCCCTAAGAAAGCAAAGGCCCAAAAGGCCGAAGTAGAGACCTCTGCCCAAAACGAAAAGGCAGAAACTTCTCATGCCCAACAGGCATCAAAAACCCAAAAGGTTGATTTAAAAGCCCAAAACCCAACAAGGGAAAGATCAAGCTCAACCAGCTAAAGTTTTGATTAAACAGAAAATCAGTTCTTATGGCACTCTCGAAAAGGGAAAGACGTTTGCCTCTACTGTGGCAAAAGAATGGTATAACAAAGCTCTCAAGGAATCAGATCCAGCTTTCTTTGAGAAAATTAATGGATGCTTCCATGCTTTACAAGCCAATGATTGGCGATCAGCAAATTATTGGCTAACACAAATTGAGAAAGGTTACTTAAGCCTGAAGCAAACAATGGTCCAACAGACCAATCAAGAAGAAAACTACAAGAAGACCCTGGAATTATTATTGTCCAGATCTACAACAACTCAGTCTTCCTCTTTGCAAAAATTTGAACAACAACTTTCGTCGATTGAATCACTCTCAGAACTATTCGCTAACAGCCATACTTCTGATCTGATTCATTTTCGTATTAAGGATTTCTTATCCTTATTACATCTGTTCAATATAAAGACTGAAGAAACGAGAAAATTAGAGGCTGAAGTTACTGTTCAGGAAATGCTTCAGCTATATCAGCAAAATATTTTGGACGAAGAAAAGTTGCTTTTATTCTTTAAGCAACTTGAGGAAACAAACATAAAGCAATTGTTCCTAAATCAAGAAGTTTTTTATTCTACTGCTGAAAGGCCTAGAATAATAGCTTGCTTCAATGAGATTCCCAAATACCAAGTCCATCTCAGAAAAGGACTAGTACATGAAGTCTATATTAATACTAGACAGCCAGAAGATTATACAGGCTTTATTCCAGACATTTGCAAGAATAGCCTGAATCTTTACACCAAATCCTCAACAATTTTTGTTTTTCGCATATGGACTATCTGGGAAGAACGAGAGTATATCAATTTATACTCTTCAATTCAGTTATGGATGCTTGTAAGACATTCAGATACTCCACCAATACTTGAAGAATTCAAACCAAGCTTATTCAATGAAGAAGAAGCTCGATGGTATGCTGCTACAGACTTTTTTCAGAAGCTAGATTTCAATTCTAAATATCTAGCCAAACAAATTCATTGTGGGAAAACAGTCTGTTTCCTAGACACTTTAGCCAACGAGGCTGAAGATTTAGCTCAGAAAGGAAAGAAAATACAAATGTTTTTGAGAAAGATTAAATTGGGAAAAATAGGACAAGCAGCTAAAGAAGAATTCTTTGCTACTCGCACGGAATACAATTCAGAAAACAATGAATTAGATGAAGAAACAATGGAAGCTTTGGCCCTCACAGATTGAAGCATGGTGGGACCATAAAAAATCACTTTACAAACACTTTTCAACACCTTCAGAAGCATTCAAAAAATTTTTTTCAGCTACAGCAAAGGCCAATAAATGAAGTACGATCTACAGTGAACAGTAATAGTGTACGATCTACAGTGAAAAAGTGTACGATGAACAGTGAACAGTGTACGGTGAACAGTAAAATGCAACAGTGCTGAGCAATTATCAGAAGCAATATCTACAGGGAATTGTCCTTTCTTTTGCTTCCAACTGAAGCAAGCCTGGTCTATAAATTTAGACAATCTCCAGAGCAAAGGCAACGGAAGAATTCCAGCTTTCTTTCTTTCTGCTTTCTGCTTTCTATCTTCAGTCTGCTCTCTTTTCTTCCCTCCACTATTGTAAACCTCCACTCTTGTAAATTACTTTTGAGTGTTTTTGTATAAAGCTACTAAGCTTGGTGTGCCGCTGTAAAACTGGTATCAGAGCCCTTGTGCTCACGTTATACTGTAAGTTTTTTTTTATGAAATAAACTTATGTTTGCTCCTTATATTATGTTTGAGTAAACTTTTGTTTATGTTTTCTTATTAAAAGATTTGATTGTACAATGAGTTAGTTTGTTTTAAGATTCTTCTTCTTTTTTGTATTATCTTTCTTTACGCTATGGAGTAGGAAACGAACCATAGCTGTGCTCCTATTTTATGTAGCAGTCTACTAGGGATGGTGGTCTTTGTAAGAATCCCTAACTTCCCCCAGAAAGCCACGGGAACCTTGCGGTTTTGGAAGGGTAGATGTAGCCGTAAAATAGTGGGTCAAAACAGAAATATAATTACAAAAGAAGAACAAGCCTCTTAAAAAATCAAAACTCATCTTACAAACTTATCTAGTAATAAGAAAACATAAACATCTACTCAAAATGAAAAACATACTCATTCCCGATAACACTTACAAGTGTCATATTACTAAAAACATCGAGGATTATGAACATATAATCCACATACCAACCACAGTTGGAAATGACCCTACCATAGTAGGAATATTGAATTTCATCGTTGATCTATTAAAGGAGATCAAAGATAAGATTCAGAATATAGAACACAAACATAATAATACATCTAAGTTCTATTATGTTGGAACAAAACTAACCAAACAATAATGGTTAAATTAAAATCCACAGACTTTATTATGGATTTACAAAAATTAGATAAATCCTTTTACTTGGAGTTCTTAGAACTTCAACAAAAAGAACTCACTGGAGAAATTACTAGTGAAAGACTTTATAACTTCTATGAACAAAATCATGAAGTTATAGATTCTTATAGAAACCAATCAGAAAATGATTATAACATTAGGATGGAAAGAGGAGAAAGTAGTAGAAGTACTCTCTATCTCCCTGGTCCTCATGGTTATAGTCCACAAACACCTTCACCCGAAGTTAACATACAAGAATCTCAAGGAGATAATATGGAACAAGTTCATACTACTCCTTCATATTCATCCATGTTAAATTATGGTAAACGCTCAGATTGGCGTACATACCATAAAAATAAAAATCGTCACTTAGAAGAAAAGAGAGACTCCTCTACTTGGGGACTCACTTTAAACATAGATGTTATACCATATAAAAGAGTTAAAGACTATTGTATAGAATGGACTCAAAAAATAAAAGGGACTATATTTATGCTCCCTCCTACTATGAATGTTTCAGAATATATACAATTCGCTACATCATACTGGGAAGGAAATGCTCTATCTTGGTTAACAAATTTCGAAAGAAATAATAAAGACGAATGTCAAAAAATCTTACAACAAACAGATAAACAAACTGCAATAGAAATGCTGGTTTCACTACTAGTTGCTGATTTTATTGGATCAGAATGGAGTGAAAACCTATGTGACATATGTATGTTAGATGAATTTGTTTCTACATACATAGGATATATTTATCATCTAAATGAAACTCCTCAACAAGAGTTTTGGATACAAGGGTTTTTTTCTAAAATACCCTTTCCTTGGAACAATATAATATCTACAAAATACCAAGAGTTGTTAACATCTAGAGGAACTCTTAAACAACACAACACAGGAATGCTTAGAAGAGCATGTGTAGAGAAAATACTTCTGCTCAAAAGGAAATGAGTAGAAACTTAAAATCTTCTAGAATGGGTTACAACTGTTGCTCAAAATTCTCAGAAGATTTAAATTATATTTATGGTTGTCCACCTGTTTATGATTGGAGGACATATGCTTTTAAAACCTATAAAAAGAAACGAAGTCCAAAATATAAAATTTCTAAAAGAAAATGGAAACCCGAATTTAGAAAAGAACAAAGGTTTAGGAAAAAGAAGTTTATCAAAAAATATAATAAAAAGAAAGGTAAAAAACATTGTAGATGTTTAAATGTAACAAAGAGGGACATTATGCAAATGAATGCCCAGTTAACATCAAAAGAGTTATTATTCCTAATATAGAGGAATATTCCATCAACATTGGAACAATTGATGAAATTTCTGATGAAAAAAAATGTCTATGAAATTACATCTTATTACGACTCCACAGAGTCTGAATCTGACTCCACAGAGTCTAAATCTGACTCCACAGAGTCTGAATCTGAACAACCTTCAGATAAACCATTAAAAGATTTTGACAAACTAAAAATCAATATGATTACAATAAACAAAACATTAACACAAATAAAGGTTATTCCTTTATTACCGTCTCTAAAACTTCCCAAAAAGGAAAAAATATCCTCACCAGGATATACAATCTATATGGGAAAAATGCTTAGACTTAAGCGTTATCGAACTACAGAGATAACATTAGATCTAATCATTTTAATACCATTTGGATACTATGGGATACTACATAATATCCCATATCATGCCAAAGAAAATATCTTCATCACTCATGGGATAATTGAACCCATGACATATCAAGCACCAACAATCTTGATTAAAAATACCAGTCTGGAAGATTGGGATTATTTAATCAGACCAAACGATGCTATCGGAACACTAGTTATCCATAAATATGAAGATTTTCCTATCATCACATCTGAAACAGCCATAGATGATTCAGAAAATTCCGAAAAATATCGAGAATTTCGGGTCAATATGAATACACTTACTTCTGAGGAAATAAATACAACAGACCTACATGACAGTGTAGGAGAACAATTTGAAATCATGGATGAAGACTTAGAAAAACTAAAAGAGGCAATACCTCATGGAGAAAAGAATGAGATTTATAAAGCCCCTTCTTTTAAATCTCGCTTTCTCAATAAACACACTTATATTTTTGAGCGTATGCAAGGAAATATAGAATTAAAAGGAGATGATGATTTAACATCCATCAGTCTTCTTAACAAAAGCAAAATAGAAAAACTGAAAAGAAAATACCCAAAAATGAAATACCTACACATAGGTATGATCCAATTAAAAATAACTACTCTATTTCGTAGTGGAATAGATACACCAATAATGATCGTTTGTATGGACGAACGAATCATTAATAAACCACTTAGTAGCATAATTGGAGGAGCCAAATCCAATCTTGCTAATAGATTATTTGGAATAAATATTCACCCTGATTTTTGTATAAGTCTAGATGACCAAAATGTTGAAAAGACTTGTACATTATCAATAAGCCTAAAAGGAATACAATTACTACCTGGATCAAAAATCCTAGGTATACAATAGGAACACTGCATGGCTCTAAATGATACTTCCACTTTTAGATCCATCACCCCAAATAATTTTGTAAAATTATTCGATGTTGGGATTGGAAAAACAATCCAACCAAAGGTCGTGGACATTCGACATCTTAAGCTAGATAATGATATCCAACTTTTTGTAAAAACCTTGAAACCAAAAGTTCAAATACCAGTAGAATATTTTATTGCTTCTGGCAATACAATTTCTACCGTTACAAAAAATCCTATCAATCGTATTTCTTCTTCGATAAGTCTTCCTAGACATTATGAAGAAGGAGAAACATCTGAACCTCTGGAAGCAAGACCAAGCTTTCATATTCCGATACAAGATCCAGTCGAAGGTCGTACCTTGCGACTTCTTGAAAATAAAAAATCTATTACTCCTCCTTAAATGGATTTAAAGAAGAAAGCTCAATTACATATATATCTTCCTATTACTATACATCTTCCTAATTATGAGGATGTGACACTTCATGCTTTAGTAGACACTGGTGCTGAAGCTAGTTTACTTCAACAAATCTTTATTCCTAAGCAATTTTGGCTTCCTTTAGAAAGCAAAACAACACTAACCGATTTTATGGGAAAACAAGTCCCTGTTACCCATAAAGTAGCAAACCTCAACATCTCTATACCGGATATTTACAACAACCCTCATACTTATTCCTTTAACTTTGCATTATTACCATCAGACTTCAATATTGATTGTTTGCTTGGGCTTGACAATCTTCGCCATTTTACT
This sequence comes from Vanilla planifolia, assembly GCA_023846275.1. NCBI lineage: Eukaryota > Viridiplantae > Streptophyta > Magnoliopsida > Asparagales > Orchidaceae > Vanilla > Vanilla planifolia. The sequence continues at coordinate 36,389 of JAIUJO010003831.1, forward strand.
CCTTTCAATACCCATTTCTTTGACTTCGATGGACACGTTATTCCTCGTATCCATCTTCCTGCCCGCATTGCCCCTTATTTTTCTGCAGCCCAGCGTGGTGAAAAACCCAAAACCACTCTCATCGATACCAATACCTTCATCGATACCAATCCTCCTATTCATCCAATCTATACATATAACCTTCCAAATGCAACCCATTTTGATGAAACCGTTCACAAACTCTTGGAACCTTTATATTCCAATAACCCTCTAAAATGGTTTGAGAAATCTCCTCGCTATTGTTCTATCGAACTCTTAGAACAATACCAGAATACCAATATACGAGTTAATAGTATAATGGTATCTCCAATAGACAAACAAGAATTTAACAGTCAAATACAAGAACTGTTAAATTTAAAATTAATACAAAAGAGCCACAGCTCACATTCTTCTCCAGCATTTATAGTTCGAAATAACGATTTTTATAGAAACCAATCAGAAAATGAAGAAACGAGAAAATTAGAGGCTGAAGTTACTGTTCAGGAAATGCTTCAGCTATATCAGCAAAATATTTTGGACGAAGAAAAGTTGCTTTTATTCTTTAAGCAACTTGAGGAAACAAACATAAAGCAATTGTTCCTCAATCAAGAAGTTTTTTATTCTACTGCTGAAAGGCCTAGAATAATGAGATTCCCAAATACCAAGTCCATCTCAGAAAAGGACTAGTACATGAAGTCTATATTAATACTAGACAGCCAGAAGATTATACAGGCTTTATTCCAGACATTTGCAAGAATAGCCTGAATCTTTACACCACCAAATTCTCAACAATATTTGTTTTTCGCATATGGACTATCTGGGAAGAATGAGAGTATATCAATTTATACTCTTCAATTCAGTTATGGATGCTTGTAAGACATTCAGATACTCCACCAATACTTGAAGAATTCAAACCAAGCTTATTCAATGAAGAAGAAGCTCGATGGTATGCTGCTACAGACTTTTTTCAGAAGCTAGATTTCAATTCTAAATATCTAGCCAAACAAATTCATTGTGGGAAAACAGTCTGTTTCCTAGACACTTTAGCCAACGAGGCTGAAGATTTAGCTCAGAAAGGAAAGAAAATACAAATGTTTCTAAGAAAGATTAAATTGGGAAAAATAGGACAAGCAGCTAAAGAAGAATTCTTTGCTACTCGCACGGAATACAATTCAGAAAACAATGAATTAGATGAAGAAACAATGGAAGCTTTGGCCCTCACAGATTGAAGCATGGTGGGACCATAAAAAATCACTTTACAAACACTTTTCAACACCTTCAGAAGCATTCAAAAAAATTTTTTCAGCTACAGCAAAGGCCAATAAATGAAGTACGATCTACAGTGAAAAAGTATAGTGTACGATCTACAGTGAAAAGTGTACGATGAACAGTGAACAGTGTACGGTGAACAGTAAAATGCAACAGTGCTGAGCAATTATCAGAAGCAATATCTACAGGGAATTGTCCTTTCTTTTGCTTCCAACTGAAGCAAGCCTGGTCTATAAATTTAGACAATCTCCAGAGCAAAGGCAACGGAAGAATTCCAGCTTTCTTTCTTTCTGCTTTCTGCTTTCTATCTTTAGTCTGCTCTCTTTTCTTCTCTACACTATTGTAAACCTCCACTCTTGTAAATTACTTTTGAGTGTTTTTGTATAAAGCTACTAAGCTTGGTGTGCCGCTGTAAAACTGGTATCAGAGCCCTTGTGCTCACGTTATACTGTAAGTTTTTTTTTATGAAATAAACTTATGTTTGCTCCTTATATTATGTTTGAGTAAACTTTTGTTTATATTTTCTTATTAAAAGATTTGATTGTACAATGAGTTAGTTTGTTTTAAGATTCTTCTTCTTTTTTGTATTATCTTTCTTTACGCTATGGAGTAGGAAACGAACCATAGCTGTGCTCCTATTTTATGTAGCAGTCTACTAGGGATGGTGGTCTTTGTAAGAATCCCTAACTTCCCCCAGAAAGCCACGAGAACCTTGCGGTTTTGGAAGGGTAGTTGTAGCCGTAAAATAGTGGGTCAAAACAGAAATATAATTACAAAAGAAGAACAAGCCTCTTAAAAAATCAAAACTCATCTTACAAACTTATCTAGTAATAAGAAAACATAAACATCTACTCAAAATGAAAAACATACTCATTCTCGATAACACTTACAAGTGTCATATTACTGAAAACATCGAGGATTATGAACATATAATCCACATACCAACCACAGTTGGAAATGACCCTACCATAGTAGGAATATTGAATTTCATCGTTGATCTATTAAAGGAGATCAAAGATAAGATTCAGAATATAGAACACAAACATAATAATACATCTAAGTTCTATTATGTTGGAACAAAACTAACCAAACAATAATGGTTAAATTAAAATCCACAGACTTTATTATGGATTTACAAAAATTAGATAAATCCTTTTACTTGGAGTTCTTAGAACTTCAAAAAAAAAAGAACTCACTGGAGAAATTACTAGTGAAAGACTTTATAACTTCTATGAACAAAATCATGAAGTTATAGATTTTTATAGAAACCAATCAGAAAATGATTATAACATTAGGATGGAAAGAGGAGAAAGTAGTAGAAGTACTCTCTATCTCCCTGGTCCTCATGGTTATAATCCACAAACACCTTCACCCGAAGTTAACATGCAAGAATCTCAAGGAGATAATATGGAACAAGTTCATACTACTCCTTCATATTCATCCATGTTAAATTATGGTAAACGCTCAGATTGGCGTACATACCATAAAAATAAAAATCATCACTTAGAAGAAAAGAGAGACTCCTCTACTTGGGGACTCACTTTAAACATAGATGCTATACCATATAAAAGAGTTAAAGACTATTGTATAGAATGGACTCAAAAAATAAAAGGAACTATATTTATGCTCCCTCCTACTATGAATGTTTCAGAATATATACAATTCGCTACATCATACTGGGAAGGAAATGCTCTATCTTGGTTAACAAATTTCGAAAGAAATAATAAAGACGAATGTCAAAAAATCTTACAACAAACAGATAAACAAACTGCAATAGAAATGCTGGTTTCACTACTAGTTGCTGATTTTATTGGATCAGAATGGAGTGAAAACCTAAACTATGAAGAAAAACTTCATAAAATGAAATTATGTGACATATGTATGTTAGATGAATTTGTTTCTACATACATAGGATATATTTATCATCTAAATGAAACTCCTCAACAAGAGTTTTGGATACAAGGGTTTTTTTCTAAAATACCCTTTCCTTGGAACAATATAATATCTACAAAATACCAAGAGTTGTTAACATCTAGAGGAACTCTTAAACAACACAACACAGGAATGCTTAGAAGAGCATGTGTAGAATCTATGGAAAAGATCTGCGAAAATACTTCTGCTCAAAAGGAAATGAGTAGAAACTTAAAATCTTCTAGAATGGGTTACAACTGTTGCTCAAAATTCTCAGAAGATTTAAATTATATTTATGATTGTCCACCTGTTTATGATTGGAGGACATATGCTTTTAAAACCTATAAAAAGAAACGAAGTCCAAAATATAAAATTTCTAAAAGAAAATGGAAACCCGAATTTAGAAAAGAACAAAGGTTTAGGAAAAAGAAGTTTATCAAAAAATATAATAAAAAGAAAGGTAAAAAACATTGTAGATGTTTTAAATGTAACAAAGAGGGACATTATGCAAATGAATGCCCAGTTAACATCAAAAGAGTTATTATTCCTAATATAGAGGAATACTCCATCAACATTGGAACAATTGATCAAATTTCTGATGACAATTATGTCTATGAAATTACATCTTATTACGACTCCACAGAGTCTGAATCTGACTCCACAGAGTCTAAATCTGACTCCACAGAGTCTGAATCTGAACAACCTTCAGATAAACCATTAAAAGATTTTGACAAACTAAAAATCAATATGATTACAATAAACAAAACATTAACACAAATAAAGGTTATTCCTTTATTACCGTCTCTAAAACTTCCCAAAAAGGAAAAAATATCCTCACCAGGATATACAATCTATATGGGAAAAATGCTTAGACTTAAGCGTTATCGAACTACAGAGATAACATTAGATCTAATCATTTTAATACCATTTGGATACTATGGGATACTACATAATATCCCATATCATGCCAAAGAAAATATCTTCATCACTCATGGGATAATTGAACCCATGACATATCAAGCACCAACAATCTTGATTAAAAATACCAGTCTGGAAGATTGGGATTATTTAATCAGACCAAACGATGCTATCGGAACACTAGTTATCCATAAATATGAAGATTTTCCTATCATCACATCTGAAACAGCCATAGATGATTCAGAAAATTCCGAAAAATATCGAGAATTTCGGGTCAATATGAATACACTTACTTCTGAGGAAATAAATACAACAGACCTACATGACAGTGTAGGAGAACAATTTGAAATCACGGATGAAGACTTAGAAAAACTAAAAGAGGCAATACCTCATGGAGAAAAGAATGAGATTTATAAAGCCCCTTCTTTTAAATCTCGCTTTCTCAATAAACACACTTATATTTTTGAGCGTATGCAAGGAAATATAGAATTAAAAGGAGATGATGATTTAACATCCATCAGTCTTCTTAACAAAAGCAAAATAGAAAAGCTGAAAAGAAAATACCCAAAAATGAAATACCTACACATAGGTATGATCCAATTAAAAATAACTGCTCTATTTCGTAGTGGAATAGATACACCAATAATGATCGTTTGTATGGACGAACGAATCATTAATAAACCACTTAGTAGCATAATTGGAGGAGCCAAATCCAATCTTGCTAATAGATTATTTGGAATAAATATTCACCCTGATTTTTGTATAAGTCTAGATGACCAAAATGTTGAAAAGACTTGTACATTATCAATAAGCCTAAAAGGAATACAATTACTACCTGGATCAAAAATCCTAGGTATACAATGGGAACACTGCATGGCTCTAAATAAGGGGCAATGCGGGCAGGAAGATGGATACGAGGAATAACGTGTCCATCGAAGTCAAAGAAATGGGTATTGAAAGGAGTAAAATGGCGAAGATTGTCAAGCCCAAGCAAACAATCAATATTGAAGTCTGATGGTAATAATGCAAAGTTAAAGGAATAAGTATGAGGGTTGTTGTAAATATCCGGTATAGAGATGTTGAGGTTTGCTACTTTATGGGTAACAGGGACTTGTTTTCCCATAAAATCGGTTAGTGTTGTTTTGCTTTCTAAAGGAAGCCAAAATTGCTTAGGAATAAAGATTTGTTGAAGTAAACTAGCTTCAGTACCAGTGTCTACTAAAGCATGAAGTGTCACATCCTCATAATTAGGAAGATGTATAGTAATAGGAAGATATATATGTAATTGAGCTTTCTTCTTTAAATCCATTTAAGGAGGAGTAATAGATTTTTTATTTTCAAGAAGTCGCAAGGTACGACCTTCAACTGGATCTTGTATCGGAATATGAAAGCTTGGTCTTGCTTCCAGAGGTTCAGATGTTTCTCCTTCTTCATAATGTCTAGGAAGACTTATCGAAGAAGAAATACGATTGATAGGATTTTTTGTAACGGTAGAAATTGTATTGCCAGAAGCAATAAAATATTCTACTGGTATTTGAACTTTTGGTTTCAAGGTTTTTACAAAAAGTTGGATATCATTATCTAGCTTAAGATGTCGAATGTCCACGACCTTTGGTTGGATTGTTTTTCCAATCCCAACATCGAATAATTTTACAAAATTATTTGGGGTGATGGATCTAAAAGTGGAAGTATCATTTAGAGCCATGCAGTGTTCCCATTGTATACCTAGGATTTTTGATCCAGGTAGTAATTGTATTCCTTCATGCTTTAGTAGACACTGGTGCTGAAGCTAGTTTACTTCAACAAATCTTTATTCCTAAGCAATTTTGGCTTCCTTTAGAAAGCAAAACAACACTAACCGATTTTATGGGAAAAAAAGTCCCTGTTACCCATAAAGTAGCAAACCTCAACATCTCTATACCGGATATTTACAACAACCCTCATACTTATTCCTTTAACTTTGCATTATTACCATCAGACTTCAATATTGATTGTTTGCTTGGGCTTGACAATCTTCGCCATTTTACTCCTTTCAATACCCATTTCTTTGACTTCGATGGACACGTTATTCCTCGACGAAAGTTGTTGTTCAAATTTTTGCAAAGAGGAAGACTGAGTTGTTGTAGATCTGGACAATAATAATTCCAGGGTCTTCTTGTAGTTTTCTTCTTGATTGGTCTGTTGGACCATTGTTTGCTTCAGGCTTAAGTAACCTTTCTCAATTTGTGTTAGCCAATAATTTGCTGATCGCCAATCATTGGCTTGTAAAGCATGGAAGCATCCATTAATTTTCTCAAAGAAAGCTGGATCTGATTCCTTGAGAGCTTTGTTATACCATTCTTTTGCCACAGTAGAGGCAAACGTCTTTCCCTTTTCGAGAGTGCCATAAGAACTGATTTTCTGTTTAATCAAAACTTTAGCTGGTTGAGCTTGATCTTTCCCTTGTTGGGTTTGGGCTTTTAAATCAACCTTTTGGGTTTTTGATGCTTGTTGGGCATGAGAAGTTTCTGCCTTTTCGTTTTGGGCAGAGGTCTCTACTTCGGCCTTTTGGGCCTTTGCTTTCTTAGGGAGAATTTCAGTAAATTCTCCTGTCCTTTTCATTTTTTCTACAAAATCTTTGAGAAATTTAAGATCTTCTTCATTCATGGTCTGCTAAGAAAATCAGCAACAATATTAGTAAAACCAGGAATATATTTAACATTGTAAGAAAATATTTCAAGATATAAAGCAAGACGTATGCGTCGAAGATTTTCTTCTGGATTATTTATAGTCTTTTTTTGTAAAAATTGGGCAACAGATTTATTGTCAGTTTCTATAGTAAATACTCTATGGAGTAAATATATTTTGAGGCTTTTAATGGCTAATTTTATAGCCAATAATTCTTTATCATAAGTAGCATATTTATTTTGGGGTTTTGTAAATTTTCCCGAAGTATATGCTACAATCTCATTTGTATTTGTTACTAAGACTCCAGACCAGAATAAATCTGAAGCATCTGTTTGTAATATAATTTGTTCATCTTCTGTAGGAAAATGAAGAATTTGCTTTTTTGTAACAAATTCTTTAATTTGTTTAATTTCTTTTTGTTCTTCTAAACTTAAAGAAATAGGGATTTTTTCTGTATTCCAATGACGAGGTTGTTCGCCGTTAATCATTTTGTATTTGGCTTATTCGGTTGCTAATTTGTTTTGTAAGGCTTTAATTTTGGAAGAAAGTTTAGGTATAAACTTTCGTCCATAGTTTAAGAGTACTAAAAAACTTTGCAGCTGTTTTAAACTGGTAAAGTTTTCGGGAAACTCTTTAACTTTTGTATATATATGGTCTTGTAATTGTACTTGACCATTTTTTATTTGTTTTCCTAGAAAATCTATTTCAGTTTTGAATAATTCTATTTTCTTTGGACTCAAAATAATACCATGGTTTAGCATTATTTTGATAACATGTAAAAGGTGATCTTTATGTTCTTCCTCTGTTTGAGAAAAAACAAGTATATCGTCTATGTAAGCGACGACATAAGGTAAATGTCCAAAAATAGAATTAATCCATTTCTGGAATATTTGAGGTGCATTTTTTTAATCCAAATGGCATAACTAACCATTCAAAATGCCCTTGTGGACAGCTAAAAGCTGTTAATTCTATTGATGTTTGGTTTGCAAGTTTGATTTGCCAAAATCCGGATTTGGGGTGATGGATCTAAAAGTGGAAGTATCATTTAGAGCCATGCAGTGTTCCCATTGTATACCTAGGATTTTTGATCCAGGTAGTAATTGTATTCCTTTTAGGCTTATTGATAATGTACAAGTCTTTTCAACATTTTGGTCATCTAGACTTATACAAAAATCAGGGTGAATATTTATTCCAAATAATCTATTAGCAAGATTGGATTTGGCTCCTCCAATTATGCTACTAAGTGGTTTATTAATGATTCGTTCGTCCATACAAACGATCATTATTGGTGTATCTATTCCACTACGAAATAGAGCAGTTATTTTTAATTGGATCATACCTATGTGTAGGTATTTCATTTTTGGGTATTTTCTTTTCAGCTTTTCTATTTTGCTTTTGTTAAGAAGACTGATGGATGTTAAATCATCATCTCCTTTTAATTCTATATTTCCTTGCATACGCTCAAAAATATAAGTGTGTTTATTGAGAAAGCGAGATTTAAAAGAAGGGGCTTTATAAATCTCATTCTTTTCTCCATGAGGTATTGCCTCTTTTAGTTTTTCTAAGTCTTCATCCGTGATTTCAAATTGTTCTCCTACACTGTCATGTAGGTCTGTTGTATTTATTTCCTCAGAAGTAAGTGTATTCATATTGACCCGAAATTCTCGATATTTTTCGGAATTTTCTGAATCATCTATGGCTGTTTCAGATGTGATGATAGGAAAATCTTCATATTTATGGATAACTAGTGTTCCGATAGCATCGTTTGGTCTGATTAAATAATCCCAATCTTCCAGACTGGTATTTTTAATCAAGATTGTTGGTGCTTGATATGTCATGGGTTCAATTATCCCATGAGTGATGAAGATATTTTCTTTGGCATGATATGGGATATTATGTAGTATCCCATAGTATCCAAATGGTATTAAAATGATTAGATCTAATGTTATCTCTGTAGTTCGATAACGCTTAAGTCTAAGCATTTTTCCCATATAGATTGTATATCCTGGTGAGGATATTTTTTCCTTTTTGGGAAGTTTTAGAGACGGTAATAAAGGAATAACCTTTATTTGTGTTAATGTTTTGTTTATTGTAATCATATTGATTTTTAGTTTGTCAAAATCTTTTAATGGTTTATCTGAAGGTTGTTCAGATTCAGACTCTGTGGAGTCAGATTTAGACTCTGTGGAGTCAGATTCAGACTCTGTGGAGTCGTAATAAGATGTAATTTCATAGACATAATTGTCATCAGAAATTTGATCAATTGTTCCAATGTTGATGGAGTATTCCTCTATATTAGGAATAATAACTCTTTTGATGTTAACTGGGCATTCATTTGCATAATGTCCCTCTTTGTTACATTTAAAACATCTACAATGTTTTTTACCTTTCTTTTTATTATATTTTTTGATAAACTTCTTTTTCCTAAACCTTTGTTCTTTTCTAAATTCGGGTTTCCATTTTCTTTTAGAAATTTTATATTTTGGACTTCGTTTCTTTTTATAGGTTTTAAAAGCATATGTCCTCCAATCATAAACAGGTGGACAATCATAAATATAATTTAAATCTTCTGAGAATTTTGAGCAACAGTTGTAACCCATTCTAGAAGATTTTAAGTTTCTACTCATTTCCTTTTGAGCAGAAGTATTTTCGCAGATCTTTTCCATAGATTCTACACATGCTCTTCTAAGCATTCCTGTGTTGTGTTGTTTAAGAGTTCCTCTAGATGTTAACAACTCTTGGTATTTTGTAGATATTATATTGTTCCAAGGAAAGGGTATTTTAGAAAAAAACCCTTGTATCCAAAACTCTTGTTGAGGAGTTTCATTTAGATGATAAATATATCCTATGTATGTAGAAACAAATTCATCTAACATACATATGTCACATAATTTCATTTTATGAAGTTTTTCTTCATAGTTTAGGTTTTCACTCCATTCTGATCCAATAAAATCAGCAACTAGTAGTGAAACCAGCATTTCTATTGCAGTTTGTTTATCTGTTTGTTGTAAGATTTTTTGACATTCGTCTTTATTATTTCTTTCGAAATTTGTTAACCAAGATAGAGCATTTCCTTCCCAGTATGATGTAGCGAATTGTATATATTCTGAAACATTCATAGTAGGAGGGAGCATAAATATAGTTCCTTTTATTTTTTGAGTCCATTCTATACAATAGTCTTTAACTCTTTTATATGGTATAGCATCTATGTTTAAAGTGAGTCCCCAAGTAGAGGAGTCTCTCTTTTCTTCTAAGTGATGATTTTTATTTTTATGGTATGTACGCCAATCTGAGCGTTTACCATAATTTAACATGGATGAATATGAAGGAGTAGTATGAACTTGTTCCATATTATCTCCTTGAGATTCTTGCATGTTAACTTCGGGTGAAGGTGTTTGTGGATTATAACCATGAGGACCAGGGAGATAGAGAGTACTTCTACTACTTTCTCCTCTTTCCATCCTAATGTTATAATCATTTTCTGATTGGTTTCTATAAAAATCTATAACTTCATGATTTTGTTCATAGAAGTTATAAAGTCTTTCACTAGTAATTTCTCCAGTGAGTTCTTTTTGTTGAAGTTCTAAGAACTCCAAGTAAAAGGATTTATCTAATTTTTGTAAATCCATAATAAAGTCTGTGGATTTTAATTTAACCATTATTGTTTGGTTAGTTTTGTTCCAACATAATAGAACTTAGATGTATTATTATGTTTGTGTTCTATATTCTGAATCTTATCTTTGATCTTCTTTAATAGATCAACGATGAAATTCAATATTTCTACTATGGTAGGGTCATTTCCAACTGTGGTTGGTATGTGGATTATATGTTCATAATCCTCGATGTTTTCAGTAATATGACACTTGTAAGTGTTATCGGGAATGAGTATGTTTTTCATTTTGAGTAGATGTTTATGTTTTCTTATTACTAGATAAGTTTGTAAGATGAGTTTTGATTTTTTAAGAGGCTTGTTCTTCTTTTGTATTATATTTCTGTTTTGACCCACTATTTTACGGCTACATCTACCCTTCCAAAACCGCAAGGTTCCCGTGGCTTTCTGGGGGAAGTTAGGGATTCTTACAAAGACCACCATCCCTAGTAGACTGCTACATAAAATAGGAGCACAGCTATGGTTCGTTTCCTACTCCATAGCGTAAAGAAAGATAATACAAAAAAGAAGAAGAATCTTAAAAAAAACTAACTCATTGTACAATCAAATCTTTTAATAAGAAAACATAAACAAAAGTTTACTCAAACATAATATAAGGAGCAAACATAAGTTTATTTCATAAAAAAAACTTACAGTATAACGTGAGCACAAGGTCTCTGATACCAGTTTTACAGCGGCACACCAAGCTTAGTAGCTTTATACAAAAACACTCAAAAGTAATTTACAAGAGTGGAGGTTTACAATAGTGGAGGGAAGAAAAGAGAGCAGACTGAAGATAGAAAGCAGAAAGCTGGAATTCTTCCGTTGCCTTTGCTCTAGAGATTGTCTAAATTTATAGACCAGGCTTGCTTCAGTTGGAAGCAAAAGAAAGGACAATTCCCTGTAGATATTGCTTCTGATAATTGCTCAGTACTGTTGCATTTACTGTTCACCGTACACTGTTTACTATTCACCGTACACTGTTCACTGTAGATCGTACACTTTCCACTGTAGATCGTACACTATTACTGTTCACTGTAGATCGTACTTCATTTATTGGCCTTTGCTGTAGCTGAAAAAATTTTTTTGAATGCTTCTGAAGGTGTTGAAAAGTGTTTGTAAAGTGATTTTTTATGGTCCCACCATGCTTCAATCTGTGAGGGCCAAAGCTTCCATTGTTTCTTCATCTAATTCATTGTTTTCTGAATTGTATTCCGTGCGAGTAGCAAAGAATTCTTCTTTAGCTGCTTGTCCTATTTTTCCCAATTTAATCTTTCTCAGAAACATTTGTATTTTCTTTCTTTTCTGAGCTAAATCTTCAGCCTCGTTGGCTAAAGTGTCTAGGAAACAGACTGTTTTCCCACAATGAATTTGTTTGGCTAGATATTTAGAATTGAAATCTAGCTTCTGAAAAAAGTCTGTAGCAGCATACCATCGAGCTTCTTCTTCATTGAATAAGCTTGGTTTGAATTCTTCAAGTATTGGTGGAGTATCTGAATGTCTTACAAGCATCCATAACTGAATTGAAGAGTATAAATTGATATACTCTCGTTCTTCCCAGATAGTCCATATGCGAAAAACAAAAATTGTTGAGAATTTGGTGGTGTAAAGATTCAGGCTATTCTTGCAAATGTCCGGAATAAAGCCTGTATAATCTTCTGGCTGTCTAGTATTAATATAGACTTCATTCCAGAAGAAAATCTTCGACGCATACGTCTTGCTTTATATCTTGAAATATTTTCTTACAATGTTAAATATATTCCTGGTTTTACTAATATTGTTGCTGATTTTCTTAGCAGACCATGAATGAAGAAGATCTTAAATTTCTCAAAGATTTTGTAGAAAAAATGAAAAGGGCAGGAGAATTTACTGAAATTCTCCCTAAGAAAGCAAAGGCCCAAAAGGCCGAAGTAGAGACCTCTGCCCAAAACGAAAAGGCAGAAACTTCTCATGCCCAACAGGCATCAAAAACCCAAAAGGTTGATTTAAAAGCCCAAACCCAACAAGGGGAAAGATCAAGCTCAACCAGCTAAAGTTTTGATTAAACAGAAAATCAGTTCTTATGGCACTCTCGAAAAGGGAAAGACGTTTGCCTCTACTGTGGCAAAAGAATGGTATAACAAAGCTCTCAAGGAATCAGATCCAGCTTTCTTTGAGAAAATTAATGGATGCTTCCATGCTTTACAAGCCAATGATTGGCGATCAGCAAATTATTGGCTAACACAAATTGAGAAAGGTGAAAAACCCAAAACCACTCTCATCGATACCAATACCTTCATCGATACCAATCCTCCTATTCATCCAATCTATACATATAACCTTCCAAATGCAACCCATTTTGATGAAACCGTTCACAAACTCTTGGAACCTTTATATTCCAATAACCCTCTAAAATGGTTTGAGAAATCTCCTCGCTATTGTTCTATCGAACTCTTAGAACAATACCAGAATACCAATATACGAGTTAATAGTATAATGGTATCTCCAATAGACAAACAAGAATTTAACAGTCAAATACAAGAACTGTTAAATTTAAAATTAATACAAAAGAGCCACAGCTCACATTCTTCTCCAGCATTTATAGTTCGAAATCACGCAGAAATAAAACGTGGTAAGGCCCGAATGGTCATTAATTATCGTAAGTTAAACTCTTGCACAAAATTTGATGGTTATTTTATACCAACTGCTGAGCACCTAATCAAACAAATCCAAGGTGCTAAATACTATAGCAAATTTGATGCCAAATCCGGATTTTGGCAAATCAAACTTGCAAACCAAGCATCAATAGAATTAACAGCTTTTAGCTGTCCACAAGGGCATTTTGAATTGTTAATTATGCCATTTGGATTAAAAAATGCACCTCAAATATTCCAGAAATGGATTAATTCTATTTTTGGACATTTACCTTATGTCGTCGCTTACATAGACGATATACTTGTTTTTTCTCAAACAGAGGAAGAACATAAAGATCACCTTTTACATGTTATCAAAATAATGCTAAACCATGGTATTATTTTGAGTCCAAAGAAAATAGAATTATTCAAAACTGAAATAGATTTTCTAGGAAAACAAATAAAAAATGGTCAAGTACAATTACAAGACCATATATATACAAAAGTTAAAGAGTTTTCCCGAAAACTTTACCAGTTTAAAACAGCTGCAAAGTTTTTTAGGACTCTTAAACTATGGACGAAAGTTTATACCTAAACTTTCTTCCAAAATTAAAGCCTTACAAAACAAATTAGCAACCGAACAAGCCAAATACAAAATGATTAACGGCGAACAACCTCGTCGTTGGAATACAGAAAAAATCCCTATTTCTTTAAGTTTAGAAGAACAAAAAGAAATTAAACAAATTAAAGAATTTGTTACAAAAAAGCAAATTCTTCATTTTCCTACAGAAGATGAACAAATTATATTACAAACAGATGCTTCAGATTTATTCTGGTCTGGGAGTCTTAGTAACAAATACAAATGAGATTGTAGCATATACTTCGGGAAAATTTACAAAACCCCAAAATAAATATGCTACTTATGATAAAGAATTATTGGCTATAAAATTAGCCATTAAAAGCCTCAAAATATATTTACTCCATAGAGTATTTACTAAAGAAACTGACAGTAAATCTGTTGCCCAATTTTTACAAAAAAAGACTATAAATAATCCAGAAGAAAATCTTCGACGCATACGTCTTGCTTTATATCTTGAAATATTTTCTTACAATGTTAAATATATTCCTGGTTTTACTAATATTGTTGCTGATTTTCTTAGCAGACCATGAATGAAGATCTTAAATTTCTCAAAGATTTTGTAGAAAAAATGAAAAAGGGCAGGAGAATTTACTGAAATTCTCCCTAAGAAAGAAAGGGCCCAAAAGGCCGAAGTAGAGACCTCTGCCCAAAACGAAAAGGCAGAAACTTCTCATGCCCAACAGGCATCAAAAACCCAAAAGGTTGATTTAAAAGCCCAAACCCAACAAGGGAAAGATCAAGCTCAACCAGCTAAAGTTTTGATTAAACAGAAAATCAGTTCTTATGGCACTCTCGAAAAGGGGAAAGACGTTTGCCTCTACTGTGGCAAAAGAATGGTATAACAAAGCTCTCAAGGAATCAGATCCAGCTTTCTTTGAGAAAATTAATGGATGCTTCCATGCTTTTACAAGCCAATGATTGGCGATCAGCAAATTATTGGCTAACACAAATTGAGAAAGGTTACTTAAGCCTGAAGCAAACAATGGTCCAACAGACCAATCAAGAAGAAAACTACAAGAAGACCCTGGAATTATTATTGTCCAGATCTACAACAACTCAGTGTTCCTCTTTACAAAAATTTGAACAACAACTTTTCGTCGATTGAATCACTCTCAGAACTATTCGCTAACAGCCATACTTTTTGATCTGATTCATTTTCGTATTAAGGATTTCTTATCCTTATTACATCTGTTCAATATAAAGACTGAAGAAACGAGAAAATTAGAGGCTGAAGTTACTGTTCAGGAAATGCTTCAGCTATATCAGCAAAATATTTTGGACGAAGAAAAGTTGCTTTTATTCTTTAAGCAACTTGAGGAAACAAACATAAAGCAATTGTTCCTCAATCAAGAAGTTTTTTTATTCTACTACTGAAAGGCCTAGAATAATAGCTTGCTTCAATGAGATTCCCAAATACCAAGTCCATCTCAGAAAAGGACTAGTACATGAAGTCTATATTAATACTAGACAGCCAGAAGATTATACAGGCTTTATTCCAGACATTTGCAAGAATAGCCTGAATCTTTACACCACCAAATTCTCAACCATTTTTGTTTTTCGCATATGGACTATCTGGGAAGAACGAGAGTATATCAATTTATACTCTTCAATTCAGTTATGGATGCTTGTAAGACATTCAGATACTCCACCAATACTTGAAGAATTCAAACCAAGCTTATTCAATGAAGAAGAAGCTCGATGGTATGCTGCTACAGACTTTTTTCAGAAGCTAGATTTCAATTCTAAATATCTAGCCAAACAAATTCATTGTGGGAAAACAGTCTGTTTCCTAGACACTTTACCCAACGAGGCTGAAGATTTAGCTCAGAAAGGAAAGAAAATACAAATGTTTCCTGAGAAAGATTAAATTGGGAAAAATAGGACAAGCAGCTAAAGAAGAATTCTTTGCTACTCGCACAGAATACAATTAAGAAAACAATGAATTAGATGAAGAAACAATGGAAGCTTTGGCCCTCACAGATTGAAGCATGGTGGGACATAAAAAATCACTTTACAAACACTTTTCAACACCTTCAGAAGCATTCAAAAAAAATTTTTTCAGCTACAACAAAGGCCAATAAATGAAGTACGATCTACAGTGAACAGTAATAGTGTACGATCTACAGTGAAAAGTGTACGATGAACAGTGAACAGTGTACGGTGTACGGTGAACAGTAAAAATGCAACAGTGCTGAGCAATTATCAGAAGCAATATCTACAGGGAATTGTCCTTTCTTTTGCTTCCAACTGAAGCAAGCCTGGTCTATAAATTTAGACAATCTCTAGAGCAAAGGCAACGGAAGAATTCCAGCTTTCTTTCTTTCTGCTTTCTGCTTTCTATCTTCAGTCTGGTCTCTTTTCTTCTCTCCACTATTGTAAACCTCCACTCTTGTAAATTACTTTTGAGTGTTTTTGTATAAAGCTACTAAGCTTGGTGTGCCGCTGTAAAACTGGTATCAGAGCCCTTGTGCTCACGTTATACTGTAAGTTTTTTTTTATGAAATAAACTTATGTTTGCTCCTTATATTATGTTTGAGTAAACTTTTGTTTATGTTTTCTTATTAAAAGATTTGATTGTACAATGAGTTAGTTTGTTTTAAGATTCTTCTTCTTTTTTGTATTATCTTTCTTTACGCTATGGAGTAGGAAACGAACCATAGCTGTGCTCCTATTTTATGTAGCAGTCTACTAGGGATGGTGGTCTTTGTAAGAATCCCTAACTTCCCCCAGAAAGCCACGGGAACCTTGCGGTTTTGGAAGGGTAGATTAGCCGTAAAATAGTTGGTCAAAAACAGAAATATAATTACAAAAGAAGAACAAGCCTCTTAAAAAATCAAAACTCATCTTACAAACTTATCTAGTAATAAGAAAACATAAACATCTACTCAAAATGAAAAACATACTCATTCCCGATAACACTTACAAGTGTCATATTACTGAAAACATCGAGGATTATGAACATATAATCCACATACCAACCACAGTTGGAAATGACCCTACCATAGTAGGAATATTGAATTCTTCATCGTTGATCTATTAAAGGAGATCAAAGATAAGATTCATAATATAGAACACAAACATAATAATACATCTAAGTTCTATTATGTTGGAACAAAACTAACCAAACAATAATGGTTAAATTAAAATCCACAGACTTTATTATGGATTTACAAAAATTAGATAAATCCTTTTACTTGGAGTTCTTAGAACTTCAACAAAAAGAACTCACTGGAGAAATTACTAGTGAAAGACTTTATAACTTCTATGAACAAAATCATGAAGTTATAGATTTTTATAGAAACCAATCAGAAAATGATTATAACATTAGGATGGAAAGAGGAGAAAGTAGTAGAAGTACTCTCTATCTCCCTGGTCCTCATGGTTATAATCCACAAACACCTTCACCCGAAGTTAACATGCAAGAATCTCAAGGAGATAATATGGAACAAGTTCATACTACTCCTTCATATTCATCCATGTTAAATTATGGTAAACGCTCAGATTGGCGTACATACCATAAAAATAAAAATCGTCACTTAGAAGAAAAGAAGAGACTCCTCTACTTGGGGACTCACTTAAACATAGATGCTATACCATATAAAAGAGTTGAAGACTATTGTATAGAATGGACTCAAAAAATAAAAGGAACTATATTTATGCTCCCTCCTACTATGAATGTTTCAGAATATATACAATTCGCTACATCATACTGGGAAGGAAATGCTCTATCTTGGTTAACAAATTTCGAAAGAAATAATAAAGACGAATGTCAAAAAATCTTACAACAAACAGATAAACAAACTGCAATAGAAATGCTGGTTTTCACTACTAGTTGCTGATTTTATTGGATCAGAATGGAGTGAAAACCTAAACTATGAAGAAAAACTTCATAAAATGAAATTATGTGACATATGTATGTTAGATGAATTTGTTTCTACATACATAGGATATATTTATCATCTAAATGAAACTCCTCAACAAGAGTTTTGGATACAAGGTTTTTTTTTCTAAAATACCCTTTCCTTGGAACAATATAATATCTACAAAATACCAAGAGTTGTTAACATCTAGAGGAACTCTTAAACAACACAACACAGGAATGCTTAGAAGAGCATGTGTAGAATCTATGGAAAAGATCTGCGAAAATACTTCTGCTCAAAAGGAAATGAGTAGAAACTTAAAATCTTCTAGAATGGGTTACAACTGTTGCTCAAAATTCTCAGAAGATTTAAATTATATTTATGGTTGTCCACCTGTTTATGATTGGAGGACATATGCTTTTAAAACCTATAAAAAGAAACGAAGTCCAAAATATAAAATTTCTAAAAGAAAATGGAAACCCGAATTTAGAAAAGAACAAAGGTTTAGGAAAAAGAAGTTTATCAAAAAATATAATAAAAAGAAAGGTAAAAAACATTGTAGATGTTTTAAATGTAACAAAGAGGGACATTATGCAAATGAATGCCCAGTTAACATCAAAAGAGTTATTATTCCTAATATAGAGGGAATACTCCATCAACATTGGAACAATTGATCAAATTTCTGATGACAATTATGTCTATGAAATTACATCTTATTACGACTCCACAGAGTCTGAATCTGACTCCACAGAGTCTAAATCTGACTCCACAGAGTCTGAATCTGAACAACCTTCAGATAAACCATTAAAAGATTTTGACAAACTAAAAATCAATATGATTACAATAAACAAAACATTAACACAAATAAAGGTTATTCCTTTATTACCGTCTCTAAAACTTCCCAAAAAGGAAAAAATATCCTCACCAGGATATACAATCTATATGGGAAAAATGCTTAGACTTAAGCGTTATCGAACTACAGAGATAACATTAGATCTAATCATTTTAATACCATTTGGATACTATGGGATACTACATAATATCCCATATCATGCCAAAGAAAATATCTTCATCACTCATGGGATAATTGAACCCATGACATATCAAGCACCAACAATCTTGATTAAAAATACCAGTCTGGAAGATTGGGATTATTTAATCAGACCAAACGATGCTATCGGAACACTAGTTATCCATAAATATGAAGATTTTCCTATCATCACATCTGAAACAGCCATAGATGATTCAGAAAATTCCGAAAAATATCGAGAATTTCGGGTCAATATGAATACACTTACTTCTGAGGAAATAAATACAACAGACCTACATGACAGTGTAGGAGAACAATTTGAAATCACGGATGAAGACTTAGAAAAACTAAAAGAGGCAATACCTCATGGAGAAAAGAATGAGATTTATAAAGCCCCCTTCTTTTAAATCTCGCTTTCTCAATAAACACACTTATATTTTTGAGCGTATGCAAGGAAATATAGAATTAAAAGGAGATGATGATTTAACATCCATCAGTCTTCTTAACAAAAGCAAAATAGAAAAGCTGAAAAGAAAATACCCAAAAATGAAATACCTACACATAGGTATGATCCAATTAAAAATAACTGCTCTATTTCGTAGTGGAATAGATACACCAATAATGATCGTTTGTATGGACGAACGAATCATTAATAAACCACTTAGTAGCATAATTGGAGGAGCCAAATCCAATCTTGCTAATAGATTATTTGGAATAAATATTCACCCTGATTTTTGTATAAGTCTAGATGACCAAAATGTTGAAAAGACTTGTACATTATCAATAAGCCTAAAAGGAATACAATTACTACCTGGATCAAAAATCCTAGGTATACAATGGGAACACTGCATGGCTCTAAATGATACTTCCACTTTTAGATCCATCACCCCAAATAATTTTG